>JANGZZ010000175.1:0-72824 GCA_026225955.1 Clarireedia paspali | reverse complement strand
TTATAATATTAATATATTTATTTAAATATTATATTAATACTTATTAATATAATTACTTTTTTTATATCTAATAATAATAATAATAATTAGAATATTATTTTAATTATCTTCTTTTTAACTACTTTTAATATCTTAATTATTATTAAATTATCTCTTTTAATTATTAATATTATTAATAATATTATAAATATTATTATATTATTAATCTTATTTACTACCTTTTGATTTAATCTTAATATCGATTTATTTAATCTTTTTAATATTATAAATTTAAATCTTTTAATTAGACTTATTATAAATATTATAATTAACTTTAATAATATCTCTTTTTATTTATTTAAATATATTAACTCTTTTTTAATTAAACAAATTAATAAAAACTTGAAAATTATTATTAATTAATTAGCTAATTTAGAATTAACTTAATTATTTATCTTTAAAGTTTTAAATCTTTTAATTAAAATTAATACTTTAGCTTTTTTTAAAAATAATAAAGTAAAATATTAAACTTTATTAAAGTATTTAAAGATTATATTATATTAGAAAAAATTAAAAAAGTTATTAATTAATTAGCTTCTTAATTTAATAATCTTGAATATATAATCTAAAAGATAGAAAACTAGATTAAAACTTTGAAATTATAAAAATAGTTTTTAATAACTCTTTTAATAACTCTTTTAATAATTTTAATATTTTTAATAACTTTGATATTTAAAATTATTAAAATTATTTAAAATCTAATTTAAATTTCTTTTATTAATATTATTATATTAAGTAACTTAAAGTTAAATAATTAAATTATTATTTAAATTAAATTTAAAGTAGTTAAAGTTAAAGTTAAAATTTTAAACTAATTTATTTTAATATATAATATTATATTATATTATAATATCTTCTTAGTTTTAACTATTTATAATATTATTAATAAGGTTTTTAAAGCTAAAAAAGTTAAAAAGCTAGTTATTTCAATTATTACTAATATATTTAATAAGAAAAACTTAATATTAATTATAATCTCTTTTTATATAATTAACTTTTTAATTAAAAAGATTAATATTTAGAAAAACCTTTTTAATTTTAAAAGTATTTAAAAAAATAAACTCTAATTTAAAGTAATACTATATAAGATCTTTATAATTAACTTTAATATTTTAGAAAATATAGAACTAATATTAAAAAAGATTAAGACTTTTAATAACTCTTTAAATTTTAAATTAATTAAAATCTTTTATTAACTTTTTTTCGAAATTAACTAGATTATTAAAAGAATTAATTTA
Organism: Clarireedia paspali; assembly: GCA_026225955.1. Taxonomy (NCBI): domain Eukaryota; kingdom Fungi; phylum Ascomycota; class Leotiomycetes; order Helotiales; family Rutstroemiaceae; genus Clarireedia; species Clarireedia paspali. The sequence goes on along the minus strand of JANGZZ010000175.1, from coordinate 71,547 downwards.
ATAATAATCTCTTTTAAAATTATTAAAAAAGTTAAAAAGTATATAAAGAATTAAATTTATATTATTAGAATCTTAATTAAAATTAAGAAATTATTAAATATTATAAAATCAATTTAATATATCTATTATTAAGATTTTAAATATATAATTTAATTCTATTAATATTAAACTAAGTATAGTTTATATTTAAAACTTTATTTAATCTTTTAATATATTTATAATATTTATAATATTTATAGAAAACTTTATTTATATTTAATTTTAAAATATACTAATTATTTTTAATTTTATATTAATAACTTTAAATTATATAAAGTTTATAAAGTTATTAAAAAAGTTACTTTTAGTTTATAAATAATTAGAATATCTAAATATTATAAATAAATTTTAATAAAAGTTTATTAAAAATTAAATTAATTTTCAAGTTAATTATTAAGTTAAAAATTAATTTACTAATAATCTAAAAACTTTAGATTATAATTAAAAACTAAAATTAACTAAATAGTTAATTTATAGTTTATATTAGTTTTAATTAACTTTTAATATTATATTAGAATTTTAAACTTTAAACTTTAATATATATTTTAAAAGTTCTTATTATTAATATTATATTAATATTTAATAACTTAGATTTAGATTTATTAATAATATAACTAAGTTTAAAAATTAATATACTTGAAATAATTAATATTTATAATAAAACTAACTAAGTTAAAAATAATTTAAAAAAAATAATTAAAAGAAATTTACTTTTAAAAACTATTATAACTAATTTATTTATTTTAGAAGATTTTAATATATATTACTTTTAATAGAATTTATAGTTATTTAATATTTAAAAAAGAATCTAATTAGTTAATTAAATTAAAAATAATAATTTAAAATTACTTAATAATTTAAAGATTAAAATCTTCTTTTATAAAATTAATTTTTTAATTTTAGATTTAACTTTTATTATTTTAAAGATAATAAAATATATTAATAATTAATAAATATTAAATAATTTAAATTTAGATTATTTACTAATCTTTTTTATAATTAAAAATCTAAATTTAAATTAAAACTATTTAAATCTCTTTTAGTTTTTTAATATTAAAAAGGTTAATTAAAATCTATTTAAAGTTAATTTAATTAATTTAACTAATAAAAGCTTAATTCTTAATTAATAACTTTTAAAGCTAATTAGAATTAAATTAATTTTAGAAATATTAATAATTAAATTTTTAAAAGTTATTAATTTTAAACTAATATAACTAATTAAACTAATATTAAATATAATAATTTTAAAAATCAAACCGAAGTTATAAACTAAACTTTAATAGATTTTTAAATTTAAAACTTTTTAAAAATCAATATTAAAAATTTAAAGAAGTTAAAATTAAGAAACTTATTTTTTAGTTTAGAACTAATACTTTTTAACTATTAAATATATTAAACAAAGTTATTAAAATATTTTTTTAAAGATTAAAAACTTAAAAACTATTTTTAAAACTTTTAATTATATTAAAAGCTATTAAAGTTAAATATTATTTTTAATTTCTAACTAATTAACTTTTAAAGAAAAAGTAAATATTTTAAAATCTACTTTATTTCTTTAACTTTTAATATTAATTAATCTTTTTTAAAATATTTATAAAGTTGATTTTTAATTAAAATTAATAGTTAGTAAACTAGAAAAAGTTTATTTAATTAAAATTAAAGGAAAAACTTTAGAATTTAATAGAATTAATTAAGAAATTATTAATAAAGTTTATTTAATTATTTCTAATTTATTTTATAAAGTTTATAATTTACTTTTTAATTTTAGTTATTATTTAACTTACTAATAATAAATAATTAATATAATATTTAAAAAGTTAAAAAAATTTAATTATTTAATTTTAAAAGTTTATAAAGTTATTTTATTATTAAATTATTTTAGAAAAGTTAATAAAAGAATATTAATAAAGAAATTAAATTATTTAATTAAGATTATTAACTTATTATATAACTTTTAAATTAGAAGTTAATTTAAAAAATCTATAATTAATACTAAGTTATTATTAATAATTAAAATTAAATAAGATTATATAATTAATTTTAAAATATTAGTTTTATTTTTTAATATTAAAAGAACTTTTAATTATATATTTAAAAACTAATTACTAATAATTTTAAAAAAGTTTAAATTATCTTTTAATTTAATAAACTAAGTTAATTATTTTTTAAAAGTTTAATAACTTTAGTTAACTTTTAATAATTAAATTAAACTCTTTTAATTTATTAATATTAATATTCTTTAAAATAGTTTAATTAATCTAATCTTATTTTTAATTTATATTTAAAACTTTTTTTTAATTATTAGTTATATAATTTAGTTTTATATAAATAATATTATATTAATAACTAGTTTAACTAGTTTTAAAAAGAATTATTAAATTCTAGAAAAAGAAATTAATAAGTTATACTCTTTTAAAATAATAAATAATATTGATTTTAACTTTAAGAAAACTAAACTAATTTATTTCTTTTTTAATAACTTAGTAAACTATTTAGTTAAATTATTAAATTAATAGATTATATATTTCTCTAAGTTAATAAAATAGTTAGAAATTTAGTTTAATAATACTTTTAAATTTAAAAATTATATTAGAATTCAAGTTAATTAAACTAAAATAATATTACTTTAAATTAACTAGTTAATTAATATTTAAATTAGTTTATTCTCTTTTATTATATATTAATTATATATTATTTATATTATTAATATTTTAGATTATAGATCTTTAATTTAATATAAAGAATAAATTAATTTTAAAATTCAATTTTAACTATTTTAGAATCTAATTCTTTAAAAAATCTTAAAAATCTTTAAAATTAGTTTAAGTTTAATTATAAATATTAAAGTTATATTAATATTCTTTAATATCTATTTTACTAATATTAATTACTAATATACTTTTTAATTACTTAAACTTTTAAAAAACTATTTAATTTATAAACTATTTTAAGAAAATTATTAAAAGTTATAAAGTTATTAGATATTAGATTATTGAAAGTTATAAAGTTATTAGAAAAGTTATTAGAAAGGTTATTAAAAAAGTTATTAGAAAAGTTATTAAAAAAGTTATTAAAAGTTAAAATTTAGTTTTAACTTTATTTATCTTTTAAAAATTAATTAAAAGTATAGATTAAAGTTAATATTAAAGCTAGTTACTAAATTAATATAAATCAATTAAATTAAATAATTAATATATTTATTAATTAATCTAGATAGTTTAAAAAAACTATAATCTTTTAAATTCCTATTTTAAACTATTAATTTATTTTTAATCTAAATTAGTTGTTTTTTAAAAAAGAATAAAACTAATAATTATAAAAAGTTAATATTAATACTAATATCTAATTAATATATCTTTTATATTAATAAATTATAATTATAAAGTAAAATTAAAATAAAAGTTAAATTAATACTTTTAAATTTAAATTAAAAGTTAATTTAAATATATAAATAGAATATTAGTTTAAATTAACTAATATATAATAAAAAGTTAAAAAAAGTTATTTAAATAATTAAATTAATTAGTTAATTAATTTAGTTTAGTTAAAAATATATTATTTATAATAATAATTAAATTAAGTTATTATAATTAAAATTATTAAATAATAATCTTAATTAAAAATAATTAATAAAGATATTTAATATTAATAGTTAAATAATTAAAAAAGATATTAATATTAAATTAACTTAAGTTCTAAAGTATTATAAAATTAAAAAGAATAAATTAATTAATAAACTAATAAAAGAAATTATTAATTTAAAACTAAATATTTATAAAATTAACTTTATCTATTTAGATATTTAAATTAAAACTATTAAAGTTTAGAAATAAAAACTAGTTTTAAAAAAAACAATTAAATTAAAATTAATTAAAGAATTTAAAACTAATTATATTTTAATTTATAAATTAACTCTTTAAAATAAAATCTTAATTCTCTTTAATATTAAATAAGTTATTACTAATATATTTTATTAGTTAAAATTTAATTATAATTATATTAAAACTTATTTATATTAATTAGATTTAGTTAGTAATAATAAATATAAATATAATAAAAAAAAGATATTAAAATATCTTTTATTTAGTTATTAACTACTTATTAGTATTTATTTAAAGTTAAAAGATAAGTTTAATATATATTATTTTAACTTATCTTTATTATTTAATATAAAACTTAAAATTAAAGCTAGTTTAAAATTTATTTAAGAAACTAGTATTTATATATAAAAGTATTATTTAATTTAATTAACTAACTTTTAATAAATTAGATTTACTTATAAATTATTATTATTAAATCTTAGATTAGTCTAATATTAAATATTAATATTAATATTATTAATATTTAATAATTAGATTAATTTAAATTTAATTCTTTTTATTAATATTTAAAGTATTTTAAAGTTATTTTTATTATTATTTTTTTAAAATTAGAGTTAGACTTTTAATATCTCTTTATTATATATAATATTATATATATTTAAACTTATATATATCTAGTTATTAATAATATATCTATTAGTTAACTTATTATAATCTTAGATTTATATAAATTATTAAAATAAAAAAAAAAAAAGAAGATATTAGAATATTTTTTATTTAGTTATTAATTATTTATTAATATTTATTTAAAGTTAAAAGATAAGTTTAATATATATTATCTTAATCTACTTTTATTATTTAATATAAAATCTAGAATTAAAATTAATTTAGAATTTATTTAAAAAACTAATATTTATATATAAAGATATTATTTAACTTAATTAATTGACTTTGATTAAATTAAAAAAATTTATAAATTATTATTATTAAATCTAATATTAATTTAATATTAAATATTAATTATAAATAACTTTACTTATATTTTAATTATATTAATATATATTTAAATAAGTAAATATAAATAAGAAAGTGAAAGTAAATAAGAAACTTTTTTAATTACTTTTTATTAAAAATATATTATTTTATATATAATTTATATTTAAAATTAAATATATATAATATTAGAATAATAAGAATATTTACTAAAAACTTTTATATAATTAAATTAATATCTTGAAAATTAATTATTTATAACTATATATTTATTTAAAGTTAATAATAAAACTTTATATTATTATATAAATATTAAAATAAATAAAAGAATATATTGTGAAAACTATAATCAAATCCTTTTTATAATATAATAAGATATTATTCTATATTAGATTTAAGATCAAAGTTTTATATATTAATATCTAACTAAAAAAGAAGTTTATATTATTATTATATATCTAAAAGTAAAGGATAACTTATATATAAATCTTTCTAACTAAAGATAATTCTAGAAATAATTTAAATTGATATTTACTCTTTATATTATCTATATAAAACTAATTAATTATAAATATATTAGTATATATAATTTAAAAGATATAAAATATTAGTTTTTCGATTATAAAATAAAGTTGATTAAATATAAGATTATTATAAAGAATCTTTATAATATAAATAAAACGAATATATAATTTATATATTTAATAAATTAAAAGGTTATAATTTTTATAAAAGTTAAAAAAGTTTATAAAGAAACTTTTAAGAATTATAAATTAATAATATATATAAAGACTATATATATAAATAATATTATAATTTATCTTATAATTATTATATCTAGAAAATAATATATAGAATTATAATAGTTATTATAATAACTTAAAGTTAATAAAGAGATATATACTTTATTAAAGATTAACTTTATAAATAATAAACTTATTATATAATAATTTAAATACTTTCTTATATAAATTAATTAGAAGATTATATAAAAGAATATAAATAAATTATTTTAGAAAATAGTTCTATTTAATAATTATAAAAATTATTTTTAAGAAAAGTTTATTTTATTAATATCTTAATATAAAATTATTTTTTAAACTTATATCTTTTATATTATATATTTTATATAATCTTATAATATTAAATACTTTAATTAATAAAAGTATTAGTAATAAATAATAATATAAAGATTTATAATAACTTTTAATATTAAATATAAAATATTATATTTAATTTATAATCTCTTTTAGATTTAAACTTAGATAAATAAAGTTTAAAATATTAAATATATATTTAGAGATATTAATATATAATTAGTTAGAATAGAAGTAATTAAAGAGAATATAATATAGATTATTAAATTAATTAAACTAAATTAATTAGATAATATTAAACTTAAATTACTATCTATTTTTAAAACTTATATAAAAGAGATTATATAAATCAAAGAGTTAAATTAGAAGATATTAACTTTATTAAACTCTTTTATATATTAGTAATATAAGAATATAATAAATAAAGTTATAAATATATTTTATTAAAAGGATTTATTAATAATAAACTTAAATATTCTTTAAAAAAAAGTTAATAATTAAAAAGTAATTAAAGTATAAAATAAGAAAGTATTTTAAATAGAAGAAAAATTAACTTTTATAGTTACTTTAATTAAGTTAAAAGAGAAATATATTAAAGAAGTAGAATTAAAAGAGAAAAGAATTAGAAAAGTAATTAATATTAAATTTTAAATATTATATAAATAGTTTATAAAAGATAAAATAATAGTTTAAAAGTAATAAAGAGTTAATAATAAGAAAGTTATTAAATTTCAAAAAACTAAACTATTTATTTTAGAAGTATTTCTTATATATATTTATAATCCTTTTAAAGATAATATTTAATAGAATCAAATTAAAAAAATAGAAATTAATTAATTAGAAGTTTAAATAAAAGAGTTTAATATTTAGAAAATAGATATATTAATTTAGATAAATAATAAATTTAAATTATAATAAAATTAGATATTAATTAATATTAATAATATTAATAATAATAAATAAAAAAAAGAGATATAATATTTAACTAGTATTTATAATAAATATAAAAAAAAAATCATTGAATATATTTAATTTTAAATATAAATTATATATAAAATAATATACTTTTATTAAAAAAGTTTCTTATTTATTTTCACTTTTTTATTTATATTTATTCACTTAAATATATATTAGTATAATTAAAGTATAAGTAAAGCCACTTATAATTAATATTAATATTACTAATATTTAATATTTAAATTAATTTAAATTTAATTCTTTTTATTAATATTCAAAGTATTTTAAAGTTATTTTTATTATTATTTCTTTAAAATTAGAGTTAAACTTTTAATATCTTTTTATTATATATAATATTATATATAGTTAAATTTATATATATTTAACTACTAATAATATAATTACTAACTAACTTATTATAATTTTAAACTTATATAGATTATTAAAATAAAAAAAAAAAAACTAAATAAAAGATATTTTAATATCTTCTTTTTATTATATTTATATTTATTATTATTAACTAGATTTAGTTAATATAAATAAATTTTAATATAATTATAATTTAACTTTAACTAATAAAATATATTAATAATAATCTATTTAATATTAAAAAAGATTGAGATTTTATTATAAAGTATTAATTTATAAATTAAAGTATAATTAGTTTTAAATTCTTTAGTTAGTTTTAATTTAATTATTTTTTCTAAAATTAGTTTCTATTTCTAAATTTTAATAACTTTAATTTAAATATCTAAATAAATAAAGTTAGTTTTATAAATATTTAATTTTAAATTAATAATTTCTTTTATTAATTTATTAATTAATTTATTCTTTTCAACTTTATAATACTTTAGAACTTAAATTAATTTAATATTAATATCTTTATTAATTATTTAGTTATTAATATTAAATACTTTTATTAATTGTTTTTAATTAAAGTTATTATTTAATAATTTTAAATATTATAACTTTATTTAATTATTATTATAAACTATATATTATTAATTAAACTAAACTAGTTAATTAATTAATTTAAATATTTAAATAATTCTTTTTAACTCTTTATTATATATTAACTAGTTTAAACTAATATTCTATTTATATACTTAAATTAACTCTTGATTTAAATCTAAAAATATTAATCTAACTTTTATTTTAATTTTATTTTATAATTATAATCTATTAATATAAAAAGTATATTAATTAAATATTAATATTAATACTAACTTTTTATAATTCTTTACTTTATTCTCTTTTAAAAGATAATTAATTTAGATTAAAAATAAATTAGTTATTTAAAATAGAAATTTAAAAAACTATAACTTTTCTAGATTATTTAAATTAATTAGTAAGTATATTAATTATCTAATTTAATCGATTTATATTAACTTAATAATTAGTTTTGATATTAACTTTGATCTTTACTTCTAATTAATTTTTAAAAAGTAAATAGAGTTAGAATTAAATTCTAATATCTAATAATTCTTTTAATAACTTTATAATTTTTAATAATCTTTTAAATACTCTTTTTAAATTAACTTATAAATTAAATAATTTTTTAAAAGTTTAAATAACTTAAATATATATTAATAATTAATATTAATAAGATAAATATTAAAAGATATTAATATAACTTTAATATTTATAATTAAATCTAAACTAGTTTTAAAAACTTTTAAGATTTTATAAAAAGTTAAGTTTTAAAGTAATTAAAGTTAAACTTTAAAATTAGTTTATTTTTTATATTAAATTAAAGATCTATAATCTAAGATATTAATAATATAAATAATATATAACTAATATATAATAAAAGAAAATAAACTAGTTTAAATATTAATTAATTAATTAACTTAAAGTAATATTATTTTAATTTAATTAATTTGAATTCTAATATAACTTTTAAATTTAAAAGTATTATTAAATTAAATTCTTAATTATTTTATTAATTTAGAAAAATATATAACTTATTAATTTAATAATTTAACTAAATAAACTTTTAAATTATTAAAAAAGAAATAAATTAATTTAGTTTTTTTAAAGTTAAAATCAATATTATTTATTATTTTAAAAGAATATAATTTATTAATCTCTTTTTTTAAAGTTTAATAATTCTTTTTAAAGTTAGTTAAATTAACTATTAATATAATATTATTTATATAAAACTAGATTAAATAATTAATAATTAAAAAGAGATTTTAAATATAAATTAAAAATAAAATTAAATTAATTAAATTACTTTAAAGGATATTAGTATTAATAAGTTAGAAAGATTTAATTTAATTATTAAAAACTAATTAAAATTACTAAGTTTCTAAAAAGTAATTAATTTAATTTATTAAATTAAAAAATAATTTAAACTTTTTTAAAATTACTAGTAACTAGTTTTTAGATATATAATTAAAAGTCTTTTTAATATTAAAAAATAAAACTAATATTTTAAAATTAGTTATATAATCTTATTTAATTTTAATTACTAATAATAATCTAGTATTAATTATAGACTTTTTAAATTAACTTCTAATTTAAAAATTATATAAAAAACTAATAATTTTAATTAAATAACTTAGTTTTTTAATTAATATTCTTTTATTAATCTTTCTAAAGTAATTAAATAATAAAATAACTTTATAAGTTTTTAAGATTAAATAATTAAATTTTTTTAGTTTTTTAAAAATTATATTAATTATTTATTATTAGTAGATTAAATAATAATTAAAATTGAAGAGAAGATTATAAACCTTATAAAATAAATTAGAAATAACTAAATAAACTTTATTAATAATTTCTTAATTAATTCTATTAAATTTAAAAGTTTTCTTTTTAACTTTAATTAAATAAATCTTTTTAAACTTATTAATTACTAATTCTAATTAAAAATCAACTTTATAAATATTTTAAGAAAAGTTAATTAATATTAAAAGTTAAAGAAATAAAGTTAATTTTAAAATATTTATTTTTTCTTTGAAAGTTAATTAATTAGAAATTAAAAGTAATATTTAACTTTAATAGCTTTTAATATAATTAAATATTTTAAAAATAGTTTTTAAATCTTTAATCTTTAAAAAGATATTTTAATAACTCTATTTAATATATTTAATAACTAAAAAATATTAATTCTAAATTAAAGAGTAATTTTAATTTTAATTATTTTCTCTTTAAATTTTTAATATTAATTTTTAAAGAGTTTTAAATTTAAAAGTCTATTAGAGTTTAGCTTATAACTTTAATTTGATTTTCAAAATTATTATATTTGATATTAATTTAATTAGTTATATTAATTTAAAATTAATAACTTTTAAAAATTTAGTTATTAATATTTTAAAAGTTAATTTAATTTTAATTAGTTTTAAAAGTTATTAGTTGAGAATTAGACTTTTATTAGTTAAATTAACTAAACTAACTTTAAATAGATTTTAATTAGCTTTTTTAATATTAAAATACTAAAAAGAATTTAAATAACTTTGATTTAAACTTAGATTTTTAATTATAAAAAAGATTAGTAAATAATTTAAATTTAAATTATCTAGTATTTACTAATTATTAATATACTTTATTATCTTTAAAGTAATAAAAGTAAGGTTTAAAATTAAAAAGTTAATTTTATAAAAGAAAGTTTTAGTTTTTAAATTATTAAATAACTTTAAATTATTATCTTTAATCTAGTTAACTAATTAAATCTCTTTTTAAATATTAAATAATTTTAAATTTTATTAAAAGTAATATATATTAAAGTCTTTTAAAATAAATAAATTAATTATAATAACTTTTAAAAGTAAATTTCTTTTAATTATTTTTCTTAAATCACTTTTAACTTAGTTAGTTTTATTATAAATATTGATTATTTCAAATATATTAATATTTAAATTTAATTATATTATTAATAAGTTTGAATCTAAATTATTAAATATTAGTATAATATTAATAATTAGAACTTTTAAAATATATATTAAAGTTTAAAGTTTAAAGTTCTAATATAATACTAAAAGTTGATTAAAGTTAATATAAATTATAAATTAATTATTTAACTAGTTTTAGTTTTTAATTATAATCTAAAGTTCTTAGATTATTAATAAATCGATTTTTAATTTAATAGTTAATTTAAAAGTTAATTTAATTTTTAATAAACTTTTATTAAAATTTATTTATAATATTTAAATATTCTAATTATTTATAAACTAAAAGTAATTTTTTTTATTATCTTATGTATTTTATATAATTTTAAATTATTAATATAAGATTAAAAGTAATTAATATATTTTAAAGTTAAATATAAATAAAGTTTCTTATAAATATTATAAATATTATAAATATATTAAAAAATTGAATAAAGTTTCGAATATAAATTATATTTAATCTAATAATAATAAAACTAAGTTATATATTTAAAATCTTGATAATAAATATATTAAATTAACTTTATTATATTTAATAGCTTCTTAGTTTTAATTAAAATTCTAATAATATAAACTTAGTTCTTTATATATCTTTTAACTTCTTTAATAGTTTTAAAAGAGATTATAATTAAATTAACTTTTTTAATAACTTAGTTAACTTTGAAAAAAAGTTAATAAAGAGTTTTAATTAATTTAAAGTTTAAAGAGTTATTAAAAGTTTTAATCTTTTTTAATATTAATTTTATATCTTCTAAAATATTAAAGTTAATTATAAAGATTTTATATAATATTATTTTAAATTAAAGTTTATTTTTTTAAATACTTTTAAAATTAAGAAGGTTTTTCTAAATATTAATCTTTTTAATTAAAAAGTTGATTATATAAAAAAGTATTATAATTAATATTAAGTTCTTTTTATTAGATATATTAATAATAATTGAAATAACTAGTTTTTTAACTTTTTTAACTTTAAAAACTTTATTAATAATATTATAAATAATTAAAATTAAGAAGATATTATAGTATAATATAATATTATATATTAAAATAAATTAATTTAAAAACTTAGTTTTCAATTTAATTACTTTAAATTTAACTTAAACTATAATTTAATTACTTAACTTTAAATTATTTAATATAGTAATATTAATAAAAGAAGTTTAAACTAGATTTTAAATAATTTTAATAATTTTAAATATTAAAGTTACTAGAAATACTAAAGTTATTAAAAGTATTAAAGTTATTAAAAAAGTTATTAAAGATTATTTTTATAATTTTAAAACTTTAATTTAAGTTTTTATCTTCTAAGTTATATATTTAAAGTTATTAAATTGAGAAGTTAATTAATTGATAACTTTTTTAACTTTTCTTAATCTAGTATAATTTTTAAATACTTTGATTAAATTTAATATTTTACTTTATTATTTTTAAAAAGAAATTAAAGAACTAACTTTAATTAAAAGGTCTAGAGTTTTAAAAATAAGTAATTAAGTAGATTCTAAATTAATTAATTAATTGATAATAATTTTCAAGTTCTTATTAATCTATTTTATTAAAAAGAAGTTAATATATTTAAATAAATAAAGAGAGATATTATTAAAACTAATTATAATATTTATAGTAAATCTAATAAAAAAGTTTAAGTTTATAATATTAAAGAGATTATAATTAAATTTAAAATATTAATCTTATTTCTTAATATTAAAAAGGCTTTTAATTATATATCTAAAAACTAGTTACTAATAATTTTAAAAGAGTTTAAATTACTATTTAGTTTAATTAATTAAGTTAATTACTTTTTAAAAATCTAATAACTTTAATTAGTTTTTAATAATTAAATTAAACTCTTCTAATCTATTAATACTAATATTTTTTAAAATAATCTAATTAGTTTAATTTTATTTTTAATTTATATTTAAAATCTCTTTTTAATAATTAGTTATTTAATCTAATTATATATAAATAATATTATACTAGTAATTAATTTATTTAATTTTAAAAAGAATTATTAAACTTTAGAAAAAGAAGTTAATAAGTTATATTCCTTTAAAATAATAAATAATATTAATTTTAATTTTAAGAAAACTAAGTTAATCTACTTTTTTTCTAATAACTTAAAAGTTTATTTAGTTAAATTACTAAATTAATAAATTATATACTTTTTTAAACTAATAAAGTAGTTAGAAATTTAATTTAATAATATTTTTAAATTTAAAAATTATATTAAAATCTAAGTTAATTAAACTAAAATAATATTATTTTAAACTAACTAGTTAACTAATATTTAAATTAACTTATCTCTCTTTATTATATATTAACTATATATTATTTATATTATTAGTATCTTAGATTATAAATTTTTAATTTAATATAAAGAACAAATTAATTTTAAAGTTTAACTTTAATTATTTTAAAACTTAACTTTTTATAAAATCTTAAAAGTTTTTAAAATTAGTTTAAACTTAGTTATAAATATTAAAGTTATATTAATATCTTTTAATATTTATTTTATTAGTATTAACTATTAATATATTCTTAAGTTATTTAAACTTTTAAAAAACTATCTAATTTATAAACTATTTTAAAAAGGTTATTAAAAGTTATAAAGTTATTAAAAGTTAAATTATTAAAAATTATAAAGTTATTAAAAGAGTTATTAAAAACTAGAACTTAGTTTTAATTTTATTTACTTTCTAAAAGTTAATTAAAAATAAAGATCGAAACTAATATTAAAACTAATTACTAGGTTAATATAAATTAATTAAATTAAGTAATTAATATATTTATTAGTTAATCTAAATAAATTAAAAAAGTTATAATCTTTTAAATTTCTATTTTAAATTATTAGTTTATTTTTAATTTAAATTAACTACTTTTCGAAGAAGAATAAAATTAATAATTATAAAAAGTTAATATTAATACTAATATCTAATTAATATACTTTTTATATTAATAGATTATAATTATAAAGTAGAATTAGAATAAAGATTAGATTAATACTTTTAAATTTAAATTAAAAGTTAATTTAAATATATAAATAGAATATTAGTTTAAATTAACTAATATATAATAAAGAGTTAAAAGAGATTATTTAAATAATTAAATTAACTAGTTAATTAATTTAATTAAATTAAAAATATATAGTTTATAATAATAATTAAATAAAGTTATAATATTTAAAATTATTAAATAATAACTTTAATTAAAAACAATTAATAAAAGTATTTAATATTAATAACTAAATAATTAATAAAGATATTAATATTAAATTAATTTAAATTCTAAAGTATTATAAAGTTAAAAAGAATAAATTAATTAATAAATTAATAAAAGAAGTTATTAATTTAAAACTAAATATTTATAAAACTAACTTTATTTATTTAGATATTTAGATTAAAACTATTAAAACTTAAAAATAGAAATTAGCTTTAAAAAAAACAATTAAATCGAGATTAATTAAAGTAACTAAAACTAATTATACTTTAATTTATAAATTAGCTCTTTAAAATAAAATCTCAATCCCTTTTAATATTAAATAAATTATTACTAATATATTTTATTAACTAAAACTTGATTATAATTATATTAAAACTTATTTATATTAATTAGATTTAACTAATAATAATAAATATAAATATAGTAAAAAGAAGATATTAAAATACTTTTTTTTTATATTTATTTTAATAATCTATATAAGTCTAAGATTATAATAAATCGATTAATAGATATATTATTAGTAACTAAGTATATATATATTTAAATATATATAATACTATTTATAACAAAGAGATATTAAAAGTTTAGCTCTAATTTTAAAGAAATAATAAATAAAATAATCTTAAAATACTCTAAATATTAATAAAAAGAATTAAATTTAAACTAATCTAAATAATAAATATTAGTGATATTAATATTAATATCTAATATTAAACTAGTTTAAGACTTAATAATAACAATTTATAAATATATTTAATTTATTAAAAGTTAATTAACTAGATTAAATAATATTTTTATATATAAATATTAATTTCTTAAATAAATTCTAAGTTAACTTTAATTCTAAGTTTTATATTAAATAATAAAAGTAAATTAAAATAATATATATTAAACTTATTTTTTAGCTTTAGATAAATATTAGTAAATAATTAATAACTAAATAGAAAGTGTTTTAATATCTCTTTTTTTTTTATTTTTTTTTATTTTAATAATCTATATAAATTTAAAACTATAGTAAATTAGTTAATAAATATATTATTAATAGTTAAGTATATATATATCTAAATATATATAATATTATTTATAATAAAAAGATATTAAAAGTTTAACTTTAATTTTAAAAAAATAATAAATAAAATAATTTTAAAATACTTTGAATATTAATAAAAAGAATTAAATTTAAACTAATCTAAATAATAAATATTAATAATATTAATATTAGTATCTAATATTAAACTAGTTTAAGATTTAATAATAACGATTTATAAATAAATCTAATTTATTAAAAGTTAATTAACTAAGTTAAATAATATCTTTATATATAAATATTAGTTTCTTAAATAAATTCTAAGTTAACTTTAATTCTAGGTTTTATATCGAGTAATAAAAATAGATTAAAATAATATATATTAAATTTATCTTTTAACTTTAAATAAATATTAATAAATAACTAGTAACTAAATAGAAGATATTTTAATATCTTCTTTTTATTATATTTATATTTATTATTACTAACTAGATTTAGTTAATATAAATAAGTTTTAATATAATTATAACTAAGTTTTAATTAGTAAAATATATTAATAGTAATCTACTTAGTATTAAGGAAAATCGAGATTTTACTTTAAAGTACTAATTTATAAATTAAAGTATAATTAGTTTTAAGTTTTTTAATTAATCTTAATTTAATTACTTTTTTTTAAAACTAGTTTCTATTTCTAGATTTTAATAACTTTGATCTAAATATCTAAATAAATAAAGTTAGTTTTATAAATATTTAGTTTTAAACTAATAGCTTCTTTTATTAATTTATTAACTAGTTTATTTCTTTCAACTTTATAATACTTTAGAACTTAAATTAATTTAATATTAATATCTTTATTAACTATTTAATAATTAATATCAAATACTTTTATTAATTATTCTTAATTAAAGTTATTATTTAATAATTTTAATCTTAATAATCTAGTTTAATTATTATTATAAATTATATATTCTTAGTTTAATTAAACTAGTTAGTTAGTTAATTCGATTATCTAAATAATCTCTTTTAACTTTTTATTATAAATTAATTAATTTAAACTTATATTCTATTTATATATCTAGATTAACTTTTAATTTAAATTTAAAAGAGTTAGTTTAACTTTAATTTCTATTTTAGTTTATAATTATAATCTATTAATATAAAAGATATATTAATTAAATACTAATATTAATATTAGTTTTTTATAATTATTAGTTTTATTCTCTTTTAAAAAATAATTAATTTAGATTGAAAATAAGCTAGTAATTTAAAGTAAGAATTTAAAAAATTATAGTTTTTCTAATTTATTCAAGTTAATTAGTAAATATATTAATTACTTAATTTAGTTGATTTATATTAGTTTAATAACTAGTTTTAATACTAACTTTAATCTTTACTTTCAATTAACTTTAAGAAAGTAAATAAAGTTAAAACTAAATTTTAACTTTTAATAACCCTTTTAATAATTTTATAGTTCTTAATAATTTAACTTTTAATAACTTTATAACTTCTAATAATCTTTTTAAAATAGTTTATAAATTAGATAGTTTTTTAAAAGTTTAAGTAATTAAAGAGTATATTAATAATTAATATTAATAAGATAAATATTAAAGAGTATTAATATAACTTTAATATTTATAATTAAGTCTAAGTTAATTTTAAAAACCTTTAAAATTTTATAAAGAATTAAATTCTAAAATAATTGAAATTGAGTTTTAAAATTAATTTATTCTTTATATTAAATTAGGGATTTATAATCTAAGATACTAGTAATATAAATAATATATAATTAATATATAATAAAAAGAAATAAGCTAATTTAAATATTAGTTAATTAATTAATTTAAAGTAATATTATTTTAATTTAATTAACTTAAATTCTAATATAACTTTTAAATTTAAAAGTATTATTAAATTAAATTCTTAATTATTTTATTAACTTAAAAAAGTATATAATTTATTAATTTAATAATTTAATTAAATAATTTATTAAGTTATTAGAAAAAAAGTAAATTAATTTAGTTTTCTTAAAGTTAAAATTAATATTATTTATTATTTTAAAAGAATATAATTTATTAACTTCTTTTTTTAAAGTTTAATAATTCTTTTTAAAACTAATTAAACTAGTTATTAATATAATATTATTTATATAAAACTAGATTAAATAACTAATAATTAGAAAAAGATCTTAAATATAAATTAAAAATAAAATCGAACTAATTAGACTACTTTAAAGGATATTAGTATTAATAAATAGAAAGAGTTTAATTTAGTTATTAAAAGCTAATTAAAACTACTAAGCTTTTATAAAGTAATTAACTTAATTTATTAAATTAAATAATAATTTAAACTTTTTTAAAATTATTAATAACTAGTTTTTTAATATATAATCGAAAGCTCCTTTAATATTAAGAAATAAAACTAATATTTTAAAATTAGTTATATAATTTTATTTGATTTTAATTATTAATAATAACTTAATATTAATTATAAACTTTTTAAATTAATTTTCGATTTAAGAACTATATAGTAAACTAATAGTCTTGATTAAATAGTTTAATCTCTTTATTAGTATCTTTTTATTAACTTTCTTAAAGTAATTAAATAATAAAATAACTTTATAAACTTTTAAAATTAAATAATTAAGTTTTTTTAACTTTTTAAATATTATATTAATTACTTATTACTAGTAAATTAAGTAGTAATTAAAATTAAAAAGTAGGTTATAGACTTTATAAAATAAATTATAAAGATAATAAAGTTTTTATTAAATTATTAAAGTTATTATTCTTTATTTCTATCTATCTAGTTTATATAGTTAGTATTTTAATTATATTTTAAAGAGAAAATATAAACTATATTAGTTCTAAAAAGAAAGTATAAATTATATTAACTTTATAAACTAATTCCTTTTATTTATTCTTTTTTAAATAAAAAATATAATATTTTTATTATTATTATATATACTTATATAAAAAATAAAAGAGAAATTAAATATTTTTATTCTCTTTACTTTAATTTCTTTTCTTTAATTATTATATTTCTTTTAGAATATATTAATAATATTATTATTATTATCTCTTTTATTAGAGTTATTATAAAGAATATATAATCCTTCTTAATTAATTAAACTTATATATATAATAGTATTATAAAAATTAATATTATTTAATTAATAATTATTAAAATTTTATCTTTTTATTCTTTTATACTTTATTATATTCTAATAATAATATTTATATACTAAATACTCTTTATAGTTATAAATCTATTATAAATCTTCTTTATTATATTATTAATTATCTTAGTTAGTATTACTTTATTATCTTTTATATATTTTTATAATATTATTAATATTCTTAATATATCTTCTATTATATTTATAATCTCTTTTATTTAATTTAATATTTAATTTATTTATTCTTTATATTTAGTTATTAATATTATTAAATTCTTTAAAGATTCTTTAATTAATAATATTTATATAGATATTATTATTCTTGTTATTAAAGTTAATATAATAAATATTAAGAGTTTATAAATAATCTTTTCTTTAATTAATATATATTTTAGCTTTATAAACAATATAATTAATATAGTTTATATAGTTAAAGTTTTAAATATTATTTAATAGTATTATATAGTTAATATTTATAATAATATTATTATTTAAATCTTATTTTATTTTATTAATATCTTTAGTAATTATAGTATTAATACTACTTAATATTATTATATAATTAATATTTATAATAATATTATTATTTAGATCTTATTTAACTTTATAAATATTTTTAATAATTATAATATTAATATAATTTACTTTTTACTTTACTTTGTTAATATTAATATAATTTTTCTAATTAGTTTAGTTAGTTTTCTATATCTTTATAATTATTTATTAATATATAATTCTATTCTTTATAATTTTATTAAGATATTTAGAATTAGTAAAGTTATAAACTTAGTATTATTAATATTAATAATATAAATTAAATTGTTTATATATTTATTTTCCTTATTATTATATAATATAAATTTTATAACTTTCTTTATTATTTTAATTACTATTATATATTTATCTAATATAAATATTATTTTACTTTATATTATAAAATCTATAAAAGATATTTTATTAATACTAAATATTTTTAAATAATATTAATTTCTTATTATTAATAAAATCAATATATTAAGTAATATTATAATAATATTTAAGTTAAAGAATATATTTATAAAAATACTATTAATTCCTTTAAAATTATAAAAGATTTTTAATAATAATTATAATATAATTAGTAAGTTATATTATAACTAGCTTTTAATATTATTTAAGTTTTTATTATTATCTTCTAAATTCTAATAAAGTTTTATTATCTTTTAAACTTCTTTTATATAAATTTTATCTTTTTTAGATTTTATAATTATAAAGTTTTATATTCTTTCTAGAATTCTAATATTATATAAAAGTGTTTATATAATATTTTTCTATTTTAGAAAATTATAATCTATAAAGTAGTTAGATAATATTTAATTATTTAGTTTAAATAAGTTAAAGTTATTAATATTTATAATAAATATATTAATATTATTAATTAGATTATTATTATTATTATTATTAAGAGTAATAAGTTATAATTATTTTCTCTTTATCTTTTCAGATATTTATAATAATATATTAATATTATTATTACTTTTAATATTATTCTTATTATTATTTTAAATAGTTAATATCTTTTTATAAGCCTTTTTTCTTTTATATATTATAATAAAGAATTATAATAATATATTTATTATTAGATTAATTATCTTTATTTCTTTCTTCTTTTTAATTAAAAAAGCCTTCTTTATATAATATTTATATTTTATAATATTTATACTTTCTATTAATTATATATTTTTCTTTATTTGAAATAATATTATAATAGAAAATATTCTATTTATATTATTTAAATAAAAAGATTAAGAAAAATATTATAAGTTAGAAAGTAATTTTAAGTAAAAAGTAAATAAAATAAAAGTAAATATATCTTTTAAATCTAAGTTGATATAAATAAAAGTATATATATAAATAATTTTTTATATTATTAATATTATTTTTATATTATATTATTATAATTACTATTATTTCTTTAATCTACTTTATTTCTTAAATAATACTATTATTATTATTAACTTATTATTATTATTATTATTAAACTTATTAATAAGATCTTTATAATATTTTAAATAAATACTTATTTTTTATTTATTAAACTCTAGTTTATAACCTTTCTAATAAATAAAATATCTAGTAAAACTTATTAATATAATTTATTTTATAAATATCTTTTTAATCTTGAATTCTTTATATCTTTTAATTATTATTACTTTAAGTTAAATTAAATATAAATATTAATATAGATTATTATCTTTTAATACTAGTTCTAAATATACTATTAATATTATTAGATAGATCTTCTAATAACTTGATATATTAATTTTATATATTAAAGTTTTAATCTATTTAAATATTAAAAATAAACTAATTTATTATTATTTTAACTTTTTATTCTTTATTATTAATATCAAGTATCTTTTATAAATATATAAATAAACTATATTCTCTAGTTTAAAGAATAAAGATTTATATTTTTAATTATAAATTTATTTTATTATTATTATTATTATTATAAAGATAATTATATTTATTATATTAATTTTTATTAGTATCTAAATAAACCTCTTTATTTCTATATTTATTAATTATATTATATTATTTAATATAAATCTATATAATATTTTATTTAAAGATTTTTATATTAATTTAATTATAAAATTATTAAAATAGAATTATAATATTAGTATAATTTATATTTATCTAGTATTATTTTATAATATATTTAAATAATATTATAATATAATCTTTATTATTTAATTAATAATTTCTAACTAACTATTTATCTATATATAATATATTATAGAATATAATAACTTGACTTTTAAAGTCTTGAAAATAGCTTTTTATATTCTAGTTAAAAACTTTAAATTTTTATTATTAATAATAACTTTGAATAATCTTTAGTTTAAATCTATTAATCTTAATATTAATATTATCTTTTATTTTAATATTATTTATATATTCTTTTTTATTATTAAGGATATCTTCTTTATAAGTTTATTTATTATTATTAAAATTATATTTATATTATTCTTTATTATTAGAAGTATTAATATAAAATCTATTATTATAATATAAAAAGGTATTAATAATATTAAAATAGATTATAATATTTTATATAATCTATATTTTTTAATTTAATATTATTAGTATTATAAGTAATATCTTATATATTTATATATAAGTTTAGATTTATTAAATATATAAAAATTTCAATTTATTATATCTTTAAACTTTATATAATTTAGATATTTATTATAATATAAAAGATTGAAAATTTTTTAATAAATTATATAAAGTATATATAACTTTATTATATTATTATTATAATTAATATAATATAATAAATTATTTCTTAATTTAAAAAGTAATTTAATTATATTAATTTTTAATTCTTTATTATTTTTTATTATTTTTATAATTTTTTTCTATTAATTTTCTTTTTTATATTTATTTATAATATATTTATAAAAGTTTAATATTATCTTTATTAAAATAATAATAAATAAATATAATAGTTAATAATCTTATTATTTAATTATTATTTATACTTCTAATTTCTTTTAATTATTAACTTTATCTTTATTATTAATATAAGATAATCTTGATAATATATTTAGAATAATATTATCTTTATTTACTTTATATTAAATTATTAATAGAAATCTTAATATAAATTATATAATTAAAACTAATTTAAAGTTTAGTTATAATATTAATATTATTATTATAATATCTAATTTTTAGAAGATATTTATTAATATATTATAATTAATATATATTATTATTAGTAACTTTCTATTACTTTAAATTAATTATACTATTTTATATAAACTTTATACTAATATTATTATCTTTAACTTAAATAATTAATATCTTGTTTTTATATTTTATAATTACTTTAATAAGAATAATATTAATTATATAACTATATTAAATAGAGATTTATTTATAAATATATTATCTTTAATATAATATAAGATAATTTTAATATTTTTTACTTTCAATATATTAAAGTCTATATATATTAGTCTATTAAAGTTTATATAAATTAAAGTTTACTTTTTAGTTAAAATTATCTTAATTTTAATAAATATTACTTTTTTTACTTTTAATAGCTTTTAAAAAGCTTTCTTAATTATAAAATTTATATATACTTTATTATTATAAAGTACTTTTTTTAATAATTATATTTTATATTTTTATAAAAACTTTATAATTTCTATATATTATTTTATAAATTATTAAAGATAGTTTATAATTTCTAAAAACTATTCTAAGTCTTATAATAATTATAAAAACTTAATATAAATAATTATTATTAATCTCTTATTTATTATTAAAAGTTCTAATTTATTTACTTTATATCTTAATATTATAATTAATAAGTAATTAATAAAGTATTTATTAATTTTAATTATAATATTATATTTAATAAACCTTATTAAAACTTATTAAATATATATTATATAATCTTCTTTTATTTAACTAATAATAATAATATTATTAATATATATTTTAGTAAAATCTTTGAAGTTTTAAAGAATAAAATCTATTTAATATTAAATATATATTAATATATTATAAAACTTTATTAAAGTATATTTAAATATATATTATCTTATATATATAATAACTATAAAGTATTTTTAAGATTTAAAATAAATTCTTTATTAGAAAAAAAAGATTATATAGTTTATAATTATAATATATTTATATTTATAAATAGTTTATAAAATCTCTTTTTATAATAATATTAGATAGATATCTAATATATATAGTTTATTAAAATTATAAATATTTATTATTATTTTTAGTTTTTTTACTTTATTAAATATTAACTTTTATATTATAAATATTAGAAATATAAATAATATAGATTATATTATTTTAATTAATTATCTTTAATTTTATAAATTCTTAAAAACTTCCTTTATTATTACTTAATTATAATTTAATAAAAAGTATTATTTTACTTTAGATTAGATTTTATTTAATTAATTTAATTTTAATTTGATTAATATTTATTAATCTTTTAAAATATAAATAAATCTTATATCTTTTTATAATATCTTTAGAAATTTATTTAGAAAGTTATTAAAAACTATATTAATTTTTTTATTTTTATAAATTATTGTTTTTATATAATATATTATTTATAATTCTTTAATTATAATTAATTATTCTTTTAATAATTTTATTAGTATATATATTATTAGTTTTATTAGTTTTATAATATTATTATAAATTTATAAAATTTAATTAAAGTTAAAAAGTTATAAATAATCTAATATTTGATTTTTCTATATAGATATTATTATTCTAATATTATTTCTTTTTATTATAATTATAAAGTTATTATTAATTATTAAAATATATAAAGATAATTATATCTATTTTAATTTAAATAATTAATTTATATCTCTTTTCTTTATATTATAATATATAAATATCGATATTATTTTTTTTAATTATATTATTTAATTTTTATTAAATCTAACTAGTATCTAATAAACTTTTTTAATATTTATTAAAATATTAATAATAATATTAACTTTATATAAACTAATATATATAATTTATTTAAAGTTAATAATATTGAATTGTTTTGAAATTAAGATATTATTATTTATTATTATTTTCATTATTAGTATATTTATAAAATAAACTTTTTTATAAAAATATATTATTACTACTTTATTATTCTTTTTTTTTAAAAATAGAAATATAGTTATTATATATTTTATAAATTATATTATTATATTATTTACTTTATTAATATATATTAATTTCACTTTAATATATATAATATTAATAAGATTATATTTTTTGAATTATTTTAATTTTATTATTATTATTTAAGACTTTATATTAAAATATATTTTTATTATTTTTTAAAACTTATATTTAAATTAAACTTTTATTATAATATAATATTAACTATAAAATCTATATTCTATATTTATATTAAATATATTATTAATTTTAGAATTAATATATATTAGACTTATAATTAGAAGAAAGTAGTTTATATTATTTATTATATTTATTTTAATATTTTCTATTATCTTTTTATTATTAATATTATATATTTATTATAAAATAAATTTTATACTTTTTATATTTTACTTTTTTTAATCTTATATAAATAATTATAAAATTAATAATTAGTTTATTTATTAAATTGTTATTATTTATATAATAAGTTTTAAAGTTTATTATTTCTTTAATAGTTTTATTATATTCTTAATTATAATCCTTTATATAATAGTTTATATTTTATAATTCTTTTATTTTATTTATTATATCTTTTATTACTATTTAGTAAATCTTTTATTAAGAATATAATTATTAGTATTAATTCTATAATTTTATATCTTTATATAATCTATTTAACTTTGATTTCTATAAATCTTTTTTTTATTTATCTTATAATTATTTATTACTTTTTAATTATCTATCTTATATTATTAATAATACCTTTTATTTATATATTAGTTCTATTTTATTAAGTTGATAATTATAATTATTTATATTTGTTTTTAATTAAGATTCTGATTTATTATATTATTTAAATTTAAAGTATATAAATATAATTAAATAATTATTTATTATTTATTATTAATATTATTCTCTAAACTATTATTAGAATATTTATATTAATAGTCTATTAATTATAATTTAGAATATAAATAATTTTATATTTATAATTTTTAGAAAGTTTATTAATTTTATTTTAAGTTCTAGATATAAAATATATAATTAAAAATCTAAAGTTAGTTTATTTTATATTACTAATAATTGATTATATTTTAATATTATATTTATAATCTTTATATTTTATAATATTACTTTAAAAAAAATATATATTATCTTTCTATCTTTTATATTTTATATTATATACTTACTATTTACAAAGTTTATTATTATTACTTTTAGATATATATAAAATCTTTTTTTATAACTTTATATATTATATTAACTTATTTTATAATTAATAACTTTTTTTTATTATTTATTAATTCTATTATATATTAAATATAAATTTCTTTTTAAAGATAATTTGAAAATATCTTTTATATTATTACTTTATTATTAATAATTACTAAATAATATAAACAAGATATAAATATATAGATATCTATATATATTATATTTTTTCTTAATATTACTATTTTAATATTATTTAAATCTTCTTTTTATAAATTAAAATATTTTATATTATTTATATATAAATTAGATTAACTTCTCTAAACTAATATAATTTAGTATTTATTATTTATATTTAATAATAATTCTCTTTTTTAATCTTTTTAATTTTCTTTTAATTATTTTATTATTATTAATATTATATATAATAAATTAGATTTAAATAAATAGATAAAGTTATTTTCTTTACTTTAATTAATTTCTTTTCCTTTTTAAATATCTTTATTATTTAAAGTATTATCTTTATTATAATTATAATAAATATTTATTAAGAATAATAAATTAGAATTATTTCTTATAAATCTTAAAAAGAGAATATTTCTAATATTTATATAAGTTATTTTATATATAATCTTTAACTCTTTTAATATTAATATAATTTATAAAGTTGATATTAAGTTTAAAGATAATAATTAGAATACTAAATTATATTCTTTATTTTATCTTTTAATTAAATTTTTATATTATAAAAAATTTACTTTATTATTATTCTTAATTCTATTTAATTAATTTCTTTATAATTTTAAACTAAGTAAAAAATCTTTTTTTTTAATTAATATTTATTATAAGTCTATATTATTTATATAATTAGAAATAGTTTTATTTATAATTTCTATATTTAATATCTTTATTTAAGATATTATATAAAGTAAATATTATATTTATTTTATAAAGTTCTAGATTACTATTTTAAAATATAATTTATTTATTATCTACTTTAATAAGAATCTTATTTTAATTATTATATTTATTAAATAGATATTCTATTATTAATTTATTAATAAAGACTTTAGAGTTTTTATTTCTTTATATAAAAATACTATTATATCTTTAATATATAAAAGTATTATTAATATTATATATATATATTCTATAATAATAAAAACTTAGATTTCTAATATTTAATTAATAATATATTTATCTATTATTTATATAAAGTTAATACTAATTATCTTTAATTTCAAATTACTAAATATTTATTATTTAAACTAAGTTTATAAAAACTAAATTATCTTTAATTTAAAAAATTAATAAAAGTTTAGATATTTTATTTTTATAAAAGAATAAATAGAATTAGATCTTAATATTAAATATTTATCTAATATAAATATAATATATCAAGGTCTAGATTAAATAATAATATAAAGTTTCTTTTTTTATAAAAAAGAAATTTATATTATCTAGTTTAAATATTATTATTAATTATAAAGATAATAAAGTTTTTATTAAATTATTAAAGTTATTATTCTTTATTTCTATTTATTTAGTTTATATAATTAATATCTTAATTATATTTTAAAGAGAAAGTATAAACTATATTAACTTTAAAGAGAAAATATAAATTATATTAACTTTATAAATTAATTCCTTTTATAAATTAAAGATAATTAAATAAACTTTATTAATTATTTCTTAGTTAATTTTATTAAATCTAAAAGTTTTCTTTTTAACTTTAATTAAATAAATTCTTTTAAATTTATTAATTATTAGTTCTAATTAAAATTTAACTTTATAAATATTTTAAAAAGAATTAATTAATATTAGAAGTTAAAAGAATAAAGTTAATTTTAAAATATTTATTTTTTCTTTAAAAGTTAATTAATTAGAAATCAAAAGTAATATTTAATTTTAATAACTTTTAATATAATTAAATATTTTAAAAATAGTTTTTAGATTTTTAATTTTTAAGAATATATTCTAATAACTCTATTTAATATATTTAATAATTAAAAAGTATTAATTTTAAACTAAAAAATAATTTTAACTTTAATTATCTTCTTTTTAAACTTTTAATATTAATTTTCAAAAAGTTTTAAATTTAAAGATTTATTAAAGTTTAACTTATAGTTTTAATTTGATTTTTGAAATTATTATATTTAATATTAACTTAATTAGTTATATTAATTTAAAGTTAATAACTTTTAAAAACTTAGTTATTAATATTTTAAAAGTTAATTTAATTTTAATTAGCTTGAAAAACTATTAATTAAGAATTAAACTTTTATTAGTTAAATCGATTAAATTAATTTTAAATAGATTCTAATTAGTTTTTTTAATATTATAAAACTAAAGAGAATTTAAAGAACTTTAATTTAAATTTAGATTTTTAATTATAAAAAAGATTAGTAAATAATTTAAATCTAGATTATCTAATATTTACTAGTTATTAATATACTTTATTATTTTTAAAGTAATAAAAGTAAAGTTTAAAACTAAAAAGTTAATTTTATAAAAAAAGGTTTTAATTTTTAGATTATTAAATAACTTTAAATTATTATCTTTAATCTAGTTAATTAATTAAATTTCTTTTTAAATATTAAGTAATTTATAATCTTATTAAAAATAATAAATATTAAAATTATTTAAAATAAGCGAATTAATTATAATATCTTTTAAAAAAAGATTTTTTTTAATTATTTTCTTTAAATTACTTTTAATTTAATTAGTTTTATTATAAATATTAACTATTTCAAATATATTAATTTCTAAGTTTAGTTATATTATTAATAAGTTTGAATCTAAGTTATCTAATATTAGTATAATATTAATAATAAAAACTTTTAAAATATATATTAAGATTCAAAGTTTAAAGTTTTAATATAATATTAGAAGTTAATTAAAGTTAATATAAATTATAAATTAATTATTTAATTAATTTTAATTTTTAATTATAATCTAAAGCTTTTAGATTATTAATATATTAATTTTTAACTTAATAATTAATTTAAGAGCTAATTTAATTTCTAATAAACTTTTATTAAAATTTATTTATAATATCTAGATATTCTAATTATTTATAAGTTAAAACTAACTCTTTTTATAATTTTATATATCTTATATAATTTCAAGTTACTAATATATAATTAAAAGTAATTAATATACTTTAAAATTAAATATAAATAAGATTTCCTATAAATATTATAAATATTATAAATATACTAGAAAGTTAAATATAATTTTAAATATAAATTATATTTAATTTAATAATAATAAAACTAAGTTATATATTTAAAATTCTAATAATAAATATATTAAATTAATTTTATAATATTTAGTAATTTCTTAGTTTTAATTAAGATTTTAATAATATAAATTTAATTTCTTATATATCTTTTAATTTCTTTAATAGTTTTAAAAGAGATTATTATTAAACTAACTTTTTTAATAGTTTAATTAACTTTAAAAGAGAGTTAATAAAAAGTTTTAATTAGTTTAAAATTTAAAAAGCTATTAAAAATCTTAATCTCTTTTAATATTAATTCTATACTTTTCAAAGTATTAAAGTTAATTATAAAGATTTTATATAATATTACTTTAAATTAAAGTTTATTTTTTTAAATACTTTTAAAATTAAAAAGGTTTTTTAAATATTAATCTTTTTAATTAAAAAGTTAATTATATAAAGAGATATTATAATTAATATTAAATTCTTTTTATTAGATATACTAATAATAATTAAAATAACTAGTTTTTTAACTTCTTTAACTTTAAAAATCTTATTAATAATATTATAAATAATTAAAGTTAAGAAAATATTATATTATAATATAATATTATATACTAAAATAAATTAATTTAAAAATTTAATTTTAAACTTAGTTACTTTAGATTTAATTATAATTATAATTTAATTATTTAACTTTAAATTATTTAATATAATAATATTAATAAATAAAGTTTAAGTTAGATTTTAAATAATTTTAATAATTTTTATTATCAAAGTTATTAAAAGTACTAAAGTTATTAAAAGGGTTATTAGAAAAATTATTAAAAGCTTTTATATTTTTAAGATTTTAATTTAGTTTTTTATTTTCTAAATTATATATTTAAAGTTATTAAATTAAGAAGCTAATTAATTAATAACTTTTTTAATCTTTTCTAATATAATATAGTTTCTAAATACTTTGATTAAATCTAATATTTTATTTTATTATTCTTAAAAAGAAATTAAAATATTAACTTTAATTAAAAGATCTAAAGTTTTAAAAATAAAAGGTTTAAAGCTTTGAAAATAAATAATTAAATAGATTCTAAATTAACTAATTAGTTAATTATAATTTTCAGATTTTTATTAATTTATTTAATTAAGAATAAATTAATATATTTAAATAAATAAAAAGAGATATTATTAAAATTAATTATAATATTTATAATAAATCTAATTAAAAAGTTTAAGTTTATAATATTTAAAAGGTTAAATAAATTAATATTAAAGTTAAATCGAAAGATTATAAATAAAGTTAATAATATAATAATATTTATAATATTATTAATAATATTAATAACTAGAGAAAAAGATTTAATAATAATTAGTATATTAAAGATAATTAAAAAAAAGATAGTTAAAATAATATTTTAATTATTATTATTATTATTAAAAGTTAAAAAGGTAATTATATTAATAAGTATTAATATAATATTTTAATAAATATATTAATATTTTAAAAGCTCTTTTAGTTTACTAATCTTATTTAATATTATTAATATTATTAATTATTACTAAATTAATAATTTGAGTTTAATAAAATAAAATTAATAAACTTAGTATTTAGAATTATTAGAATTAATAATAATAATAATAATATAATAATAATATAAAGATATAAATAAACTAGTTCAGATTATAAAAATATATTATATTTAAATACTAGCTTCTTTTTATTAATATTTTTATTATTTTAATATTTTTTAATATTTTTATAATTTTTAAAGTTTTTTAATAAAAATTTCGAAAATATAAAATAAAATCCGCGAAAATTAATAATAATAATAATATCTTAATAATAGATAATTATATAATTAAATAGTTTAGTTTAATCGATTTATAAAAAAGTTATTTATTATATTCAACTTTGATCTAATAATTTTTAATAAGAAATTATATTTTTTTAATAAAAAATCGTTTTTTTAATTAGAATACTTTCTATTTAATTATTAACTACTTATTAATACTTATTTAAAACTAAAAGATAAATTTAATATATATTATTTTAATTTACTTTTATTATTTAATATAAAATCTAGAATTAAAATTAATTTAGAATTTTTTTTTTTTTTATTTATTTTAATAACTTATATAAATCTAAGATTATAATAAGTTAATTAATAAATATATTATTAGTAACTAAGTATATATAAATTTAAATATATATAATATTATATATATAAAAAGATACTAAAAGTCTAATTCTAATTTTAAAGAAATAATAATTAAAATAATCTAAAAATATTTTAAAATATTTTGAATATTAATAAAAAGAATTAAACTTAAATTAATTTAGATATTAAATATTAATAATATTAGTATTAATATCTAGTATTAGATTAGTTTGAGATTTAATAATAATAATTTATAAATAATTCTAATTTATTAAAAGTTAGTTAACTAAGTTAGATAATACTTTTATATATAAATACTTGTTTTTTAAATAAATTCTAAATTAACTTTAATTTTAAGTTTAATATCAAGTAATAATAATAAGTTAAAATAATATATATTAAACTTATCTTTTAGTTTTAAATAAATATTAATAAATAATTAATAACTAAATAAAAGATATTCTAATATCTCTTTTTTACTATATTTATATTTATTATTATTAGCTAAATTAAATTAATATAAATAAACTTTAATATAACTATAATTTAATTTAAATTAATAGAATATATTAATAATAATTTATTTAATATTAAAAGAGATTAAGATTTTATTATAAAGAGCTAATTTATAAATTAAAATATAATTAACTTTTTATTTTTTAATTAATCTCGATTTAATTATTATAATTACTTTTTTTAAAACTAGTATTTATTTCTAAGTTTTAATAGTTTTAATCTAAATATCTAAATAAACAAAGTTAATTATATAAATATTTGATTTTAGATTAATAACTTCTTTTATTAATTTATTAATTAATTTATTCTCTTTAACTTTATAATACTTTGAGATTTAAATTAATTTAATATTAATACCTTTTTTAATTATTTAATTATTAATATTAAATACTCTTATTAATTATTTTTAGTTAAAATTATTATTTAATAATTTTAATTATAATAACTTAGTTTAGTTATTATTATAAACTATATATTTTTAGTTAAACTAAATTAATTAACTAATTAATTTAATTATTTAAATAATCTCTTTTAACTTCTTATTATATATTAATTAATTTAAATTAATATTTTATTTATATATTTAAAATAGCTTTTAATTTAAATCTAAAAATACTAATTTAATCTTTATTTTAATTTTATTTTATAGTTATAATCTATTAGTATAAAAGGTATATTAATTAAATACTAATATTAATATTAGTTTCTTATAATTATTAGTTTTATTTTTCTTTGAAAAGTAGTTAATTTAGACTAAAAATAAACTAATTATTTAAAATAAAAATTTAAAGAATTATAACTTTTCTAATTTATTTAAATTAATTAATAAATATATTAATTACTTAATTTAATTAATTTATATTAGCTTAGTAACTAACTTTGATATTAGTTTTGATTTTTATTTCTAATTAATTTTTAAAAGGTAAATAGAATTAGAATTAAATTCTAACTTTTAATAACTTTTTTAATAACTCTTTTAATAACTTTTTTAATAACTTTATAACTTTTAATAATCTTTTTAGAATAATTAATAAATTAAATAGTTTTTCGAGAGTTTAAATAACTTGAAAATATATTAGTAATTAATATTAATAAGATAAATATTAAAGAGTATTAAAGTAATTTTAGTATTTATAATTAAGTTTAAATTAGTTTTAAAAACTTTTAAAATTTTATAAAAAGTTAAATTTTAAAATAATTAAAATTAAACTTTAAAATTAGTTTATTCTTTATATTAAATTAGAAACTTATAATTTAAAATATTAATAATATAAATAATATATAATTAGTATATTATAAAGAAAAATAAACTAGTTTAAATATTAATTAATTAATTAATTTAAAATAATATTATTTTAACTTAATTAACTTGAATTCTAATATAACTTTTAAATTTAAAAATATTATTAAACTAAATTCTTAATTACTTTACTAATTTAGAAAAGTATATAATTTATTAATTTAATAATTTAATTAAGTAACTTTTTAAATTATTAAAGAAAAAGTAAGTTAACTTAGTTTTCTTAAAATTAAAATTAATATTATTAATTATTTCAAAGAAGTATAATTTATTAACTTTTTTTTTTAAAATTTAATAATTTTTTTTAAAACTAGTTAAATTAATTATTAATATAATATTATTTATATAAGACTAGATTAAATAACTAATAATTAAAAAGAGATCTTAAATATAAATTAAAAATAAAATTAAACTAATTAAATTATCTTAAAAAATATTAGTATTAATAAACTAAAAGAGTTTAATTTAATTATTAAAAGTTAACTAGAATTACTAAACTTCTAAAAAGTAACTAATTTAATTTATTAAATTAAAAGGTAGTTTAAACTCTTTTAAAATTATTAATAACTAATTCTTAAATATATAATCGAAAACTCTTTTAATATTTAGAAATAAAACTAATATTTTAAAATTAGTTATATAATTTTATTCGATTTTAATTATTAATAATAATCTAATATTAATTATAAACTTTTTAAATTAACTTCTAATTTAAAAACTATATAATAAATTAATAGTTTTAACTAAATAATTTAATTTCTTTATTAATATCCTCTTATTAATCTTCTTAAAATAATTAAATAGTAAAATAACTTTATAAACTTTTAAAATCGAATAATCAAACTTTTTTAACTTTTTAAATATTATATTAATTACTTACTACTAATAAATAAAATAATATTTAAAATTAAAAAGAAGGTTATAAACTTTATAAAATAAATTAGAAATAATTAAATAAACTTTATTAATAATTTCTTAATTAATTTTATTAAATTTAAAGATTTTTCTTTTAACTTTAATTAAATAAACTTTTTTAAATTTATTAATTATTAATTTTAATTAAAGGTTAACTTTATAAATATTCTAAAAAAAGTTAATTAATATAAATAACTAGAGAAATAAAATAAACTTTAAAATATTTATTTTTTCTTTAAAAGTTAATTAATTAGAAATTAAAGATAATATTTAACTTTAATAACTTTTAATATAATTAAATATTTTAAAAATTGATTTTAAGTTTTTAATCTTTAAGAAAGTATTTTAATAACTTTATTTAATATATTTAATAATTAAAAAATACTAGTTCTAAACTAAAAAATAATTTTAATTTTAATTATCTTCTTTTTAAACTTTTAATATTACTTTTCAAAAAGTTTTAAATTTAAAGATCTATTAAGATTTAGTTTATAATTTTAACTTGATTTTTAAAATCGTTATATTTAATACTAGTTTAATTAATTATATTAATTTAAAACTAATAACTTCTAAAAAATCGATTATTAAAATTTTAAAAGTTAATTTAATTCTAATTAATTTAAAAAACTATTAATTAAGAATTAAACTTTTATTAATTAAATTAACTAAACTAACTTTAAATAAATTCTAATTAATCTTTTTAATATTAAAAAGCTAAAAAGAATTTAAATAACTTTAATTTAAATTTAGATTTTTAATTATAAAAAAGATTAATAAATAATTTAAATTTAGATTATTTAATATTTACTAATTATTAATATATCTTATTATTTTTAAAGTAATAAGAATTAAATCTAAAATTAAAAAATTAATTTTATAAAAAAAGGTTTTAGTCTTTAGATTATTAAATAACTTTAAATTATTATTTTTAATTTAATTAACTAATTAAGTCTTTTTTTAAATATTAAATAACTTTAAATCTTATTAAAAGTAATATATATTAAAATTATTTAAAATAAATAAATTAGTTATAATAACTTTTAGAAATAAACTCTTTTTAATTATTTTTTTTAAATTACTTTTAATTTAATTAATCTTATTATAAATATTAATTATTTTAAATATATTAATTTCTAAATTTAATTATATTATTAATAAGTTTAAATCTAAGTTATTAAATATTAATATAATATTAATAATTAAAACTTTTAAAATATATATTAAAGTTTAAAGTTTAAAATTTTAATATAATACTAAAAACTAATTAAAGTTAATATAAATTATAAATTAACTATTTAATTAGTTTTAATTTTTAATTATAATCTAAAGTTCTTAAATTATTAATAAGTTAATTTTTAATTTAATAATTAATTTAAAAGTTAATTTAATTTCTAATAAACTTTTATTAAAATTTATTTATAATATTTAGATATTTTAATTATTTATAAGTTAAAATTAACTCTTTTAATAACTTTATATACTTTATATAATTTCAAGTTACTAATATATAATTAAAAGTAATTAATATATTTTAAAGTTAAATATAAATAAAGTTTTTTATAAATATTATAAATATACTAAGAAGTTAAATAAAGTTTTAAATATAAACTATATTTAACTTAATATTAATAAAATTAAATTATATTATAAAGAAGTATAGATATATTATTAAATATATAATAAATAATATTATAATATAATTATTTAAAAGTAAATTTTAAATTAGAAAGAAAAAGATAATTATTTTAATAAACTAGATTATAATTAAATATATAAAAGTTATTTAAATTGAAAGAATAATAACCTAGCTTTAATAATAAAATATTATAAATTTAACTTTATTATATAAACTTTTCTTTTTAAAACTAATTATCTTTTAACTACTTTTAATTACTTTTTTATAAATAATAGTTTCTTTTTTATAAAAGTCTTTAATAACTTATTATCTAATATATTAGTATTAAACTTAATAATAAATATTAATATTTTATTTACTTATAATATTTTAAAATAATAATAAAAGAATTTCTAATTAAAGATATATTTTTCTTTAATTATTATCTCTTTATATAATATTAATATTACTTTTATAACTTTCTTTCTTTAATATTTAATATAAATATAAATTATATTTTTATTAATCTTTAAAAATAGATCTCTTTCTTATAATATAATAAATAAACTTTATTATCTCTAATATATTAAAATATCTAAAATAGTATTTAGATTATAAAATTTTATTTCTATTAAAAATTAATATAAAATTATATTATATTTATTTATAAGGTTTAAAAGAGTTATTTTAAATATAATTTAATCTTTATAAACTTTTAATAATATATTTTATATATCTTTTTTAATTACTTTTAATATTTTATTATCTTCTTATATATTAATAAACTAAGGAAATATTATATATTTAATTTTTATTATAAACTTAATAACTTTATAAAAAATAGAAAGTAATATAATCTTAATATCTTTTAGTTTATATAATATATACTTTTATTTTAATCTTAAAATATATAAGTCTTTTTTAGTAAAGATCTAATTATTAATATAATATATAAAATTATTTATTTATTAGTCTCTTTTTTTTATATAGTTTTATTATTACTTTAGTTTATATTATATTTTAAATAAAAAGAAGATATAATTCTCTTTATTTTCTTTATTTATTAAAACTATTCTTTAAATTATAAAAACTTTATATTTATTTATAAGTAAATTAAATATATTCAAATTAATATAATAGAAAAAAGTTTTATTTTCTAGTTTATTATACTTTGTATAATAAAAGTAATTAATTAGTTTTTATACTAAATCAAATTATAAAGTAATATATAATATATAATAAATAAAGTTTTATTATATTAGTTATTATATAATTAAATAGAATATATTCTTTAATTAGTTAATATTTTTATATTTATTAATTTTATAAAAATACTAATAATATAAATTAAACTTATTATTTAAATATTATTTTAATTTTATATTATTAAACTATTAATTAAATAAAGAAATAATTATATTTCTCTTTATTTTTTAATATCTTATTATTATTAAATTTTATATTTCTAAAATAACCTTTTAATTAAATATAAAATTAGAATTTATTTTATTATATATATATTTATAAAACTCTAAACTATCTAATAATCTAAAAAAATAATTTATTATCTAAAACTATTAATAAGTTTCTTTATTTATTTTTAACTTTTTAATAATTAGATGATTTTTCTAAATATAATTAAGTTTATAAACTAGTAATTTATAATTTATATACTTAGTATATAAACTAAGATATTTTATTATTAATTATTTATATAAGAAGTATACTTTATTAAATATTTATATCTTTTTTAATAGTTTTATATTTATTATTAGTTTAAATAATTTTTTCTTATTAATTATTATTTTCTAATCTATTAATATATCTTTTAAATATTTATAACTTTTTAATTCTATTAATCTTTCTTTATTTTTCTTTTTATTTTCTTTATTTTCTATAATTTCCTTAACTAGTTTATTTTTTACTTTATTTATTTCTTTTTTATTTAAGTTATTATTATTAATAAAAGTTATTTTATATTCTTCTATTTCTTTTCAAAGTATTTAAGATTTTCTTAATTTAAAGTTTTTATTTTCTTTTTAATCTTCTTTTATCTTTATTAAATTTTAATTTAATAATTAAAATAAAATTTCTTTATTATCTTCTTTTATTATTTCTTTCAAATTATTTTTTTTATCTAATTCTATTATATCTCTCTTAATAATACTTTTTAATATTTTTTATAAAAAACTATAAACTTTAAAATTTATTTTTAATTCTTATATTTTCTTTATTAATAATTTTAATATTAATTTATTTTTATTATTATTTTCAAATATTTTTTTAAAATCCTTTATATTTATATTTTTTATATATTTAATTTATTTTATATAATTTTTAAATTAGTTAATTATTTCTATATTTATAAATAGTATTACTTTTTTTAATATTTTATATCTTATAAATTTCTTAACTATTAAAAAGAAAGTTTTAATTTAGTTACTTTCTTTTAGTTATTATATAATTTATTTATTATTATTTTATTATTTTAAAATCACTATATATATTTTAGATATTTTGTTTTTTCTAACTTTATTATTTTTTAATATTTTAATAAACTTAAACTATTTATTTATAAAGTTCTCTTTTAAAATATATATTTTATAAACCTCTTTATTATATATAAAATTGAATACCTTTTTAATTATATTCAAAGCTTTATTATAAAATTTAAAAATATATTTAAAAACTTTTTTTTCTATTTTATATTTCTTTATAACTAGTATTTATAATAAATATTCTTTTATATTTTATATACTTTTAAAGTACTTTTCTATTATAATATTAATACTTTTAATTGCTTTTATAATAAGAGTTAGCTTTATATTATTTTATTATATAAATATTTTTCTAATTAATATAATAGTTTATTTATTTTTTAAATAACTAAAGTATAATTAGAAGTAAAAAAGTTTAAAAGATTAAAAAATTAAAATCAAAAAAGAAAGAAACTTAATTTATCTTATTATAATTTCTTATTATTTTTTATATTAAATTTATTTTTTTCTTAAATAAAAAAGAGAAATTATAATTATTTAAATCTTTTTTTATATTTTCTTTTTCTAACTTCTTTTCTTTCCTTTTTATTATTTTCTTATAATTTAATAAGTTTCTTTTTTTTTCTATTTTTTATATAATCTTCTTTTAATTATCTTTTCTTTTTAACTCTCTTTTATTATATATTAACTTTTTATAATAGATTTTATAATCTTTTTATATAATTTTAATTTTATTACTTTTCTAATCTTTCTATTTAATATAAATAATTTTAATATAATAATTTTAGTCTTTATATCTTTTATTATAAAGTCTTTTAGATTAGATATTAAAAAGTTATTTATATTTATATTATCCTTTTTTATTCTAATTATAACTTTCTTTATTCAAAGTATTTCTATTTTTAAAATTTTTATAATATTAATTTTTATATCTAATTTATTTTTCTATTTAACTAGTATATTTATATTATTTACCTCTTTATTTTCTAAAACTAATTTCTTTAATTATTTTCTTTTTAATAAATATCTTTACTTTAAAGAGATTTATTTTTAATATTAAATATATTTATAATACTTCTTTATATAATTCAAATTCTATAACTATTTCTTTTATTAATATTCTAGATATTAATATTAAATATAATACTTTTTTAAACTATATATTTAATATTCTTTAATTTATTAATTAAACTAATTAAATTATATAAATAAAAGTATATAAGTTTAAAATTATATTTGAATTATATTTTAAAATTTATTTTATTAGAAATTATCTTAGTTATATATTATTTAATTTTAATTAGAAAATATTGAAAATTAAAGAATAATATTTTTATAAAAATAAAGAAAATCTAAACTTTAATATATTCTTTAATCTTAATAAGATAATTATTAAAGTTTATTTTAAATATAAAGTTTAAATTAAAACTCTCTTTAATTATAATAAAGTTATATATATTTAAGAATATTATAAATACAAAGTATTCTTTTACTTTAATAAAAGTTATTCTTTTTAAATACTTTTCTTCTTTTTAAATTCTTCTTTTTTAAAAATAGAGTTTAATTAAAAAGAATTTAAAATAATCTTTTTTAAATTTACTTTTTTATAATATAAATTAAAAGTAGAAGTTAAAGTAAAAATTAAATCTAATCTTTTTATTAAAAGATAAAAATTTAACTATATTTTATTAAAAGAAAAGATATTAATTAATAATAATAATAATAATAATAATAATAATAATAATATTATTTTTACTTTTTTTTCTAAATATATTTATACTAAAACTAAATTCAAATCTATTTATTATAGTTTCTTATTAATTATATTTATATTTAAAATTGTTATTATTTCTTTTTTTATAAAAACTACTTTTAAAATAAAAGTAATATCTAAAATATACTAATATAATATTAGTATATTTTACTAATTAATTTCAAAGAAGTTTAATAAAATAGTTTTTATTTTTATTAAAGAATTTATTTAACTTATTTTTATTACTTCTTATATTTATAAAGATTAAACTAAATATATTAGTTACTACTTTTTTATTTAAAAGGATAATAATTTAGAAGTTATTATTAAAATAAACTTAGTTAAAATAAAGTAAATAGTTTTTTAATAATATATTTTTATTCTCTTTCTTTTATTTAATTAATATAAAAAAGAGTTTTTATAAAAATACTAATATTTATAAAGATCTAAATAGTTTCTTTAAAATAAAATTATATTTTTAAATAGTTAATAATTTTATATCTAATATAAATTTAGTTTTTTCTCTTCTTTTAAAATAATAAATAAAAAAAATATAATATTACTTTATTTAAATAAAATTTTAAAGAAATTTTAAAGAAAATTTAATTTAAATCTATTTATAAATTCCTAGACCTTTAATATTTAAAATCTAGATTATTTCTATATATAATCTAAATCTTAATAAAATAAAATAAATTTTTTTTTTTTTTTTTTTTAATTTATTTATTAAAATAAAACTTTATTATTTAATATTATACTTTTTATTTACTTTTATAATTACTTTAAAATACTATTTAGAATAACTTTAAATAATTATCTTTATAAAATTACTACTTTATATACTTTTTAATTTTTTATCTTTTTAACTCTCTTTTCTATATTTTTAATTAAAATACTTTATTTAATTAACTTTTTATTTTATTTCTTTAACTTTATTTCTATAAATTTCTTTATAATATTTAATCCTTTAAATTTCTCTTTATTTATTTTATTCTCTCTTTATATTAATTTAGATAATATTATTATAAAGTTCTAGATATTTAATCTTTTTTAAAATATTTTTATTTTATTTTTAATAAATATTTTACTAAGTTTAATTTTATTTATTTCTTTTAATATAAATATTCTTTTCTTGAAAATAATTTTATTAACTTGAAAAGGCTTTAATTATTTATATCTAAATTTTAGTTTAAAAAATATATTAACTTCTTATAATATATTATATAATAATATAATTTCCTCTTTTTAAATATCTTATAAATAAATTAGTTTAATATTATTAAATTAATCTTTATTTATAATCTTTATTCTTTATTATTTTATAAAAGTCTTTTCTAAGTCTTTATCTTTTAATTAGATCTATTTTACTTATAATATTAAAAAATCTACTTTAAATAAAATCTTATTTTATTTTATAATTTATTAAATAAATATATAATTTTCAATTAGTAATATAATTTTTAATCTATAATTAAAGTAAAATAATAAATATTTAATTATTAACTTTATTATAACTTTGTTTATTAATAATATTATATAAAAATTATCTATTTATTTCTCTTTCTTTTTATTTATTATTTTAATTAAAACCTTGATTATAAGTTTATATTTTCTTTTAATTATTCTATTAATAAGAGTATAATAAAGTGAAATTATTATATATATTATATTATATTTTTTAATAAATACTTTGATTTATTTTTTATTTTTAAACTTATTATTTATAACTAACTTTTTAAATATATTATATTTATAAATAATATTTTTTTATATAAATATAGTAATTAATATCGAATTTATAATTCTTAAAATTTATCCTTTTATTTAACTATTTAGATTATATTATATTATAATTAAATATTTCTTTCTTTTATATTTAGATATATAAATTATATTAAGATTAACTTTATTTTATAATATATTTATTTATATAAAATATAATATCTCTTTTTATTAAAAATTACTTTTAAACTAATATTAATTATATTATTAAATAAAAACTTTTATATCTTTATAATATTTATTTTAAAAATATTTTTTAATAACTTTCTAATATATATTTTCTTAACTTTTATATTTTATATTATTATATAATATTTAAAAGATAATAATTTTCTTATTTTTTATATTAATAACTTTTCTTTTTAATAACTCTTTATTTACTTATTAGAAAAGTATTTTATTATAAACTTTATAATTTAATATTTTAGTTTTAAATATTCGAAAGTTAAATTTAGAAACTTAAGATAATCTTTATAATATTATTAAGAATTTAATTATAAATTTTAAATCTAAACTCTATTCTTCTTTTAGAAAGAAGAAACTAATAAATATTATTTTAACTTTATAATAAAAGATTAATTAATAAGTATTTATATAAGTATTAATAAAGTTATTAATTTCTTTCTTTTAAACTTTTAATTATAACTTTTTATTTATTATTAGATATCTAAATAGATTATTTAT
Organism: Clarireedia paspali; assembly: GCA_026225955.1. NCBI lineage: Eukaryota > Fungi > Ascomycota > Leotiomycetes > Helotiales > Rutstroemiaceae > Clarireedia > Clarireedia paspali. Next base: position 29,975 of record JANGZZ010000175.1, on the reverse strand, counting down.
AATAATATACTTATTATTTAAAATATATTTAATATTAAAGTTAAATAACTAAATCTAAATTATTTATCTAATAATAAAAGTATTAGATAGATTAATTATTATTAAATTAAACTATATAATTAAAACTATTATATTAGTTTTTAATAGAAAGTATATTTTATATAAATAGCTTTTAATTTTCTTAAATATTTTTAAAACCTTTTTATACTTCTTCTTTATAATATTATAATTTTATTTAACTTATATCTACTATTTATTATTATATTATACTAAGTATCTTTTTTTATTTTAATCTAATTATATAAAAACTATACTTTATTTAAATAAATTTATATTTATTACTAGAATTATTAATCTAATATCTTTAGAAATATCTAATCTAATTAAAGTAAATATTATAGTTAATATTAATTTAAGTTTATTTATTATTAAATTATAATTAAAAGTTTATATAAACTTAGTATTTTTCTTTAATAACTAGTATAATAATATAGTTTTAATAGTAAAGAATTTAATTTAAATATAATAGTATATATAAACTTTAATAAATATTTAAACTTTTATTTAAAATTTATAAAGTATTTAGTTTAGTATTTTTAAAATCTTTTTATTATCTAAAGATTAACTTTCAATATAATAAATATAATTAATAAATTTAATTCTATTTACTTTAAACTAAGATTTAAAATTTATTATTATATTAATCTTTTTAATATTAATTAATATTAGATCTAAATTATAAAAGTACTTTAATATAAATCTCTAAATCTTTAAAATAATCTCTTAGTTATTATATCTTATTCAAAGTTTTAAAATAAATATATTATTAATAAAAATCTTATATTATTTAAAGATATAGTTTTTTAATATAGTTTTCTTTATTTTTACAAATTAAATAATAAAGTTTATAATATCTTAAACTAGTATAATATATTAAATTAACTTTTTAAAAGTTATAAAAACTATAATATCTTAACTATTTAAATATAGAGAGATTTAATTATAATTAAAAAAGAAGTTAATTAATAAAATAATTTAATATTTAATAAACTTTTTAAAGATTTTATTAATATTAAATAAAAAGTTTATATCTTTAATTATAATAATATTATATTTTATAATAGTATTTATAAGTTTATATTTCTTATTCTTTTTTTTAATTATAAATTATTAATTTCAATATAGTTTATAATAATATTTTAGTATTTTTATTTTAAAGTATTTATTAATTATTCTATTAATTTCAATAATTAGATAATAGAGTATTATAAATCTTAAATTCTATTATATTTTATATAAGATTATATAAATCTTTTATAATAATATTATACTTTTATTTACTTTCTTATATTTTAAGAAATTAAATATAATTCTTTTTTCTTTTTTAAATAAAAGTTCTAGTAATATTTTTTTTTCTTAAAATAATAAATTATTTTCAAAAATTATTCTCTTTATTTATTTAAATATCAATTTACTTTCTTTTTTTATATTCGAAAATTTAAAGATTAATTATTAGTTCTATTTATTTTTAAATTTAATCTTTTCTTTTTTATATTTTTTTTTAATCTTTTTTAGTTTCTAATTCAAATCTCTTTTTAATATTAATTTATTAAAAATCTCTTCTTTTATTAATATTACTTTATCAACTTTCTTTTTATATACTCTAAAAATACTAATATTTAAAAAAAAATACTTTATTTAAAATATTATAATTAAATTAATCTTTTTAAAAAAGATAATATTTTTATTAAACTTTTATATACTTATATAAAAGACTCTTAATATATTTATACTAGCTTTAATTAAAATTAATTTACTTATTAAAATAAATTTCCTTTTTTTTTATTCTACTTCTCTTTTTTAATATCTCTAATATTAAATAAATATATTATTTTTAATTTAACCTCTAGTTTTTTTATAAAGTACTTTTCTTTAATTATAAATCTATTATATTTATAATATAGATAATAACTTACTTTATTTACTTATTATTTATTATAGTTATATACTAAAACTTATTATAATAAAAAAAAGTAAATAAATTAATAATAATAAAAGATTAACTTAAAATAATATTATTTTATAAATTATCTATAATAAAGAAATTAATTATTATCTTTATATTTTTAATTTTAATAATTATATTCTTATATAAACTATTAAACCTTTTTCTTTTATTATTATATCTTATTATACTAAGTTAAAACTTAAGTTTTATATTAAGTTTAATAAACTTAGTTACTTTATTTAAGATTAGATTTATTTTAACTTTATTATTAATTAAAGTAAAAACCTTTAAACTATTAATAATTATTTTAACTTTTAGACTAATAATAATAAATAAAGCTTTAATTTTTTTAAAAGATATAAAGTTTATAAAAATTACTTTTTAATTTATAATAGACTTTATATTGAAAAATATAATTATAATTATATTTTTAAATAGTAATTTCTATAATATATCTAAATACTTTAAGATTTCTTTATTTATAACTCTTTTTAATTTATTATTAAGAATCTTATTTATTAATTTTATTAAATCGATAATATATTTAATAATATTAATATACTTTTTAACTTTATAAATAATCTTTAATTCTACTTTTCTTAAAATATTAGTTTACTTTTTATTAATTTCTATCTTTTTAATATTTATTTTATTATTAATTTCTTTTACTTCTTTTATTAATAACTTTATTTATTTATTTATATAAGGAATTTTTAAAGTAATTATCTTCTTTTCTTTCTAGATTCTCTTTTTAAAAATATATTAAAAGTCTTTTTATTTCTTTTCTTTTAATATCTTCTTACTTTTATAAAGAATTATAATTTAAATATCTATTTCTTTTTTAATCTCTTTATTATTAAACTCTTTTATTTTTATTATTTTTATTAATATCTTTTTAATTAGAGTAAGTTTTATAAAATAAACTAATATTAATTACTTTATTATTTAAGTAATTATATTAGCTTTAGTTTATTATATAATAGTTATTTCTTAATATTTATAAATTATATCTTTTCTTTTTACTCTTTTAAAAATTTAAACTATTTTTTTATTTTTACTCTCTTTATTATATAATATCCTTCTTTTCAAAATTTTATATATTAGATTATATTTATAATTAATAACAAAGTTAAAATAATCTCTTTAAAAATATCTCTTTTTTTAATAGTAAAAATAGATTAGAGATTAAGAATAATAAAGTCTTTTTATATAAATATTTATTTTAATAACTTATATTTAAAAAGAGAAGAATAAATCTACTCTACTTATAATATTAATTAAATATATTTCTTTATTTATTTTAATAACTAAATTAAATTTAATTTAAAATTAATTTAATAGAATATTTATAATTATCTAGATTAATATTATTAGAAACTTAAAAGTTTTTATTAAATTCTTAATTATCTTATTAAAGATTTCTTATATATAAAAAGTAATAATAGATATATTAAATTACTTTTCTTTAAATATTTATATTATATTCTTAAACTAATCTACTATTTAATTTAATATTTTATAATCTTAAGTATTTAAATTAAATTCTTAGATAATTTTATTACTTTTAAAAATCTTAATAATAGATTTAGTTATTTTATTATATATTATAATTTTTAATTCTTTAATATTGATTTTAAACTTATAGATTACTTTACTTCGAATTCTTTAAAATAGATTATTAAAAAATTAAATATTTTTAATATAATCTTTAAGTTAATCTTTTTTAATTAAAGTATTTAATATAATTATAAATTATTTAATATATATTTATATTTCTAATTTAGATTTTTATTTCTTATCTTTTAATATTTTTAAGAAAGTATATAAATTTATTTATTAAATTAAATTATACTTTTTATACTTTATAATTAATATAGTTTATAATTTAACTTAGTTTTTATCTATTTACTTAAATAAAGTTTTAATATACTACCTTATTACTAAACTATAATAATATAATAAATATTTAATTTTAACTTTATTATTTTATTTAATATTCTTTATCTAGTTTTTAAATCTCTTTAAAAACTTTATTATATTATAACTTTCAAAATATAAAGTTTTAAAGCTTTGAAAGAAAGATATTAAGAAAATTATCTTAGTAGTTATAACTTAGATTAATTATTATATAAAGTTTATTTTAGTTTCTAAGTTTTTAATAGTATTTAAAATAATAGTTTTATTTAAGTTCTTATTATTTAATATAAGTTTTAACAAAGATATTAAAATAATAATTAAGAGTTTATAATTAATTTGTATTATAAGAAATAATATTAAAATCAAAGTTTTTATTATAATTAATTCTATTTCTATTAGAGAAGAGTTTTCTTTTATAATATTTTTATTTAAATTTCTATTTATAATATATTCTCTCTTTACTAATTCTTTTATTATTTTATTTAGTTTTTTCTTTACTTATTATTATTTTATATTTATTATTTTAGTAATTATATTATTTACTTAATCTCAAAGTTTAATCTAAAACAAAGTTTTATTTATATTTATAAAACCTTCTTATTATATAATCTTAATATTTTTATTTTAAATTATAAATTTTCTTTTTATTTAGTTATTTTCTTTCTAACTAATTATTTAAATCCTTTCTCGAATATCTAGATATTAAACTTTCAATAAATAATATACTTGATATTAATAAAATCAACTTCTTATTTTAACTTATATCTTTAAATATATAAAATAAAGTATATTACTTTTAATTATATATACTTTATATAGGTTATTAATATAAAGGAGTATAGATATATTATTAAATATATAATAAATAATATTATAATATAACTATTTAAAAGTAAATTTTAAATTAAAAAGAAAAGAATAATTATTTTAATAAACTAGATTATAATTAGATATACAAAAGTTATTTAAATTGAAAGAATAATAACTTGACTTTAATAATAGAATATTATAAACTTAACTTTATTACAATATATTTAAAATCTTAATAATAGATATATTAAATTAACTTTATTATACTTAGTAGTTTCTTAGTTTTAACTAAGATTCTAATAATATAAACTTAATTCTTTATATACCTTTTAACTTCTTTAATAGTTTTAAAAGAGATTATTATTAAACTAACTCTTTTAATAATCTAATTAGTTTTAGAAGGAAGTTAATAAAAAGTTCTAATTAATTTGAAGTTTAAAAAGTTATTAAAAGTTTTAATTTCTTTTAATACTAATTTTATATCTTCTAAAATATTAAAGTTAATTATAAAGATTCTATATAATATTATTTTAAACTAGGATTTATCTTTTTAAATATTTTTAAAATTAAGAAAGTTTTTTTAAATATTAATCTTCTTAATTAAAAAGTTAATTATATAAAGAAGAGTTATAATTAATATTAAGTTCTTCTTATTAAATATATTAGTAATAATTGAAATAACTAACTTTTTAACTTCTTTAACTTTAAAAACCTTATTAATAATATTATAAGTAATTAAAGTTAAGAAGATATTATAATATAATATAATATTATATATTAATATAAGTCGATTTAAAAGTTTAGTTTTAGATTTAATTACTTTAGATTTAGTTATAATTATAGTCTAGTTATTTAACTTTAGATTATTTAATATTATAATATTAATGAAGTTAGCTTAAACTAGATTTTAAATAATTTTTATAATTTTTACTATTAAAATTATTAAAAGTGCTAAGATTATTAAGAGGGTTCTTAAAAGAGTTACTAAAAATTGTTTTTATAATTTCAAGATTTTAGTTTATACTTTTACTTTCTAAATTATATATTCAAAGTTGTTAAGTTAAGAAGCTAATTAGTTAATAACTTTTTTAACTTTTCTTGATATAGTATAATCTCTAAACACTTTAATAAAGTTTAGTATTTTATTTTATTATTTTTAAAAAGAAGTTAAAAAGCTAGTTTTAATTAAAAGGTTTAGAGCTTTGAAAATAAATAATTAAATAGATTTTAAATTAGCTAATTAGTTGATAATAATTTTCAAGTTTTTATTAATCTATTCTATTAAAAAGAAGTTAATATATTTAAATAAATAAAGTAGAATACTATTAAAGCTAGTTATAATATTTATAATAAGTCTAATTAAAGAGTCTAAATTTATAAAATTAGAAAGATTAGATAAGTTAATATTAAAGTTGAATTAAAAGGTAGTAGGTAAAGTTAATAATATAATAATATCTATAATATTATTAATAATATTAATAATTAGAGGAGATAACTTAATAATAATTAGTATATTAAAAGTAGTTAAAAAGAAGGTAGTTAAAATAATATCTTAATTATTATTATTATTTAAAGTTAAAGCTATTTCTATATTAATAAATATTAATATAATATTTAAATAAATATTTTTTTTTTTATTTATTTTAATAACCTATATAAATCTAAGACTATAGTAAGTTAACTAATAGATATACTACTAATAACTAGATATATATAAGTCTAAATATATATAATATTATATATATAAAGAGATACTAAGAGTCTAATTCTAATTTTAAAGAAATAATAGTAGAAATAACTTAAAAATAATTTAAAAATACTCTAAATATTAATAAAAAGAATTAAACTTAAACTAGTCTAAATACTAAATATTAGTAATATTAATATTAATATTTAGTATTAAGCTAATTTGAGACTTAATAATAATAATTTATAAATAAGTTCAATTTATTAAAAGTCAATTAACTAGGTCAAGTAATATCTTCTTATATAAATACTAGTTTCTTAGATAAATTCTAAGTTAGTTTTAATTCTAGGTTTTATATCAAGTAATAAAGGAAAGCTAAAATAATATATATTAAACTTATCTTTTAACTTTAAATAAATATTAACAAATAGTTAATAACTAAGTAGAAGATATTTCGATATCTTCTTTTTACTATATTTATATTTATTATTATTAATTAGACTTAGTTAATATAAATAAGTTTTAATATAGTTATAACTAAGTTTTAACTAATAAAATATATTAATAATAACTTACTTAATATTAAAGGAAATTGAGATTTTATTATAAAAGGTTAATTTAAAAGTTAAAATATAATTAACTTTAATTTCTTTAATTAATCTCGATTTAGTTACTTTTTCTAAAACTAGTTCCTATTTCTAAATCTTAATAGTTTTAATTTAGATATCTAAATAGACGAAGTTAGTTATATAAATATTTAGTTTTAAATTAATAACTTTTTTCATTAATTTATTAACTAATTTATTTCTTTCAACTTTATAATACTTTAAAATTTAAACTAATTTGATATTAATATCTTTATTAATTATTTAACTATTAGTATTAAATACTTTTATTAACTATTTTTAACTAAAGTTATTATTTAATAATTTTAATTATAATAACCCAACTTAATTATTATTATAAACTATATATTTTTAATTTAGTTAAACTAACTAGTTAATTAATTTAATTATTTAAATAACCTCTTTTAACTCTTTATTATATATTAGTTAGTTTAGATTAATATTCTATTTATATATTTAGATTAACTTTTAATTTAAATTTAAAAGTATTAATCTAATCTTTATTTTAACTTCACTTTATAATTAAGATTCGTTAATATAAAAGATATATTAATTAGATATTAATATTAATACTAACTCTCTATAATTATTAGCCTTTTTCTTCTTTGAAAAGTAGCTAATTTAGATTGAAAATAAACTAGTTACTTAAAATAGAAATTTAAAGGATTATAACTTTTCTAGTTTATCTAAATTAATTAATAAGTATATTAATTATTTAATCTAGTTGATTTATATTAATTTAGTAACTAGCTTCGATATTAGCTTTGATCCCCACTTCTAACTAGCTTTTAGAAAGTAAATAAAGTTGAAACTAAGTTCTAGTTTTTAATAACCCTTTTAATAACTTTATAACTTTTAGTAATTTTACTTTTAATAACTTTATAACTTCTAATAACCTTTTTAAAGTAAGTTATAAATCAAGTAATTTTTTAAAAGTTTAAATAATTAGAAGGTATATTAGTAAATAATATTAATAAGATAAATATCAAAAGATATTAATATAACTTTAGTATTTATAGTTAATTTTAAACTAATTTTAAAAACTTTTAGGATTTTATAAAAAGTTAGATTTTAAAATAGTTGAAATTAAGCTTTAAAATTAGTCTATTTATTATATTAGATTAGAGACTTGTAATTTAAAATACTAATAATATAAGTAATATATAACTAGTATATAATATTAAAAGATAACCTAGTTTAAATATTAGCTAACTAATTAGTTTAAAGTAATATTATTTTAATTTAATTAACTCGAATTCTAATATAACTTTTAAATTTAAAAATATTATTAAATTAGATTTCTAGTTATCTTATTAACTTAGAAGAGTATATAACTTATTAATTTAATAATTTAACTAAATAAACCTTTATATTATTAGAAAAGAAATAGATTAACTTAGTTTTCTTAAAGTTAAAATTAATATTATTAACTATTCTAAATAAATATAATTTATTAGTCTTTTTTTTCAAAGTTTAATAATTCTTTTTAAAACTAATTAAACTAGTTACTAATATAATATTATTTATATAAAACTAGATTAAGTAGTTAATAATTAGAAAGAGATCTTGAATATAAATTAAGAATAAAATTAAACTAATTAAGCTACTCTAGAAAATATTAATATTAATAAATTAGAAAAACTTAATTTAATTATTAAAAGTTAATTAGAGTTATTAAGTTTTTAAAAAGTAATTAATTTAGCTAATTAAATTAAAAGGTAATTTAAACTCTTTTAAAATTGTTAGTAATTAGTTTTTAAATATATAATCGAAAGTCTCTTTAATATCTAGAAATAAAATTAATATTTTAAACTTAACTATATAATCTTATTTAATTTTAATTGTTAATAATAATCTAGTATTAATTATAAACTTTTTAAATTAACTTCTAATTTAAAAACTATATAATAAGTTAATAATCTTGATTAAATAATTTAATCTTCTTATTAATATCCTTTTACTAATCTTTCTAAAGTAGTTAAATAATAAAATAACTTTATAAGTTTTTAAGACTAAATAATTAAACTTTTTTAGCTTTTTAAATATTATACTAGTTACTTATTACTAGTAAGTTAGATAGTAGTTAAAATTAAGAAAAAGACTATAAACTTTATAAAATAAATTAAGAATAGTTAAATAAACTTTATTAATAATTTCTTAATTAATTTTATTAAGTTTAAAAGTTTTTTCTTTAACTTTAATTAAATAAGTTTTTTTAAACTTATTAACTATTAGTTCTAGTTAAAGATTAACTTTATAAATATTCTAGAAAAGATTAATTAATATTAATAACTAAAAGAATAAAGTAAACTTTAAAATACTTACTTTTTCTTTGAAAGTTGATTAGTTAGAAATCAAAGATAATATTTAGTTATTATAATTTTTAGTATAGTTAAATACTTTGAAAATAGCTTTCGAGTTTTTAATCTCTAAGAAAGTATTCTAGTAACTCTATTTAATATATTTAATAACTAAAAAATACTAGTTTTAAATTAAAAAGTAAGTTTCTTAATTTTAACTTTTTTAAACTTTTAATATCGATTTTCGAAGAGTTTTTAATTTAAAAGTTTATTAGAATTTAGTTTATAACTTCAGTTTAATTTTCGGAATTATTATATTTGATATTAGTTTAATTAGTTATATTATTTTCTAGTTAATAGTTTTAAAAAACTCGATTATTGATATTTTAAAAGTTAATCTAGTTTTAGTTAGCTTTAAGAATTATTAATTAAGAACTAAATTTTTATTAGCTAAATTAACTAGATTAGTTTTAAATAAATTCTAATTAACTTTCTTAATATTAAAAAGCTAAAAGAGATTTAAATAACTTTAGTTTAAACTTAGATTTTTAATTGTAAAAAAGATTAGTAAATAATCTAAATTTAAATTATTTAGTATTTATTAATTATTAATATACTTTATTATCTCTAAAGTAATAAAAATAAGATTTAAAACTAAAAAGTTAGCTTTATAAAAAAAGATTTTAGTCTTTAGATTATTAAGTAACTCTAAATTATTATTTTTAATCTAATTAACTAATTAAGCTTCTTTTTAAATATTAAATAACTTTAAATTCTATTAAAAGTAATAAGTATTAAAGTTATTTAAAATAAATAAATTAATTATAATAGTTCTTAAAAATAAACTTCTTTTAATTATTTTTTTTAAATTACTTTCAATTTAATTAATCTTATTATAAATATTAACTATTTTAAGTATATTAATATCTAAATCTAGTTATATTATTAATAAATCTAAATTCAAGTTATTAGATATTAATATAATATTAGTAATAAGAACTTTTAAAATATATATTAGAATTCAAAGTTTAAAGTTCTAATATAATATTAATAGTTGATTAAAGCTAATATAAATTATAGATCGATTATTTAATTAGTTTTAGTTTTTAATTATAATCTAGAATTTCTAAATTATTAATAAATTAATTTTTAACTTAATAGTTAACTTAAAAGCTAATTTAATCTCTAATAAACTTTTATTAAAATTTATTTATAATACTTAGATATTCTAGCTATTTATAAATTAAAAGTAACTTTTTTTATTATTTTATATACTTTATATAATTTTAAGTTATTAATATATCAAATTAATCAAAATAGTCCTCGGTTTAATAGTATAATAATAATATATTAAACTAAGAGTTTTCAAACTTTTAATACTCTTTTAGTGAAAAATTATATATTTAAACTTATCTAATTAATTAGTTCTTTCATTTATTGAAGAACTTTGTTTTTCTTTTCAAATAGAGTTAGACCTTTAATATAATTAACTATATTTAGTATTATATATAATTAGACTTTAAAATATACTAAGTTGTTAACAAACTAATTATTAACTATCCTACTATAATCTTAGATTTAAAAAAGATATTAAAATAAATAAAAAAAAAAAAAAAAAAAAAAAAAAGTTATTAATATAAAATTAGAAGTAGTTAATATACTTTAAAGCTAAATATAAATAGAACTTTCTATAAATATTATAAATATTATAAATATACTAAGTAATTAAATAAGGTTCTAAATATAAACTATATTTAGCTTAGTAATAATAGAATTAAATTATATATTTAAAGTTCTAGTAATAGATATATTAAATTAACTTTATTATATTTAATAATTTCTTAGCTTTAACTAAAATTCTAATAATATAAATTTAATTCTTTATATATCTCTTAACTTCTTTAATAGTTTTAAAAGAGATTACTATTAAATCAACTTTTTTTATAATCTAATTAGCTTTGAAAGAGAGTTAATAAAAAGTTCTAATTAGTTTAAAGTTTAAAAAACTATTAAAAGTTTTAATCTTTTTTAATACTAATTCTATATCTTCTAAGATATTAAAATTAATTATAAAGATCTTATATAATACTACTTTAAACTAAAACTTATCCTTTTAAATACTTTTAAAATTAAAAAGATTTTTCTAAATATCAATCTTCTTAATTAAGAAGTCGATTATATAAAAGAGAGTTATAATTAATATTAAGTTCTTCTTATTAGATATATTAATAATAATCGAAATAACTAGCTTCTTAACTCTTTTAATTTTAAAAGCTTTATTAATAGTATTATAAATAATTAAAGTTAAGAAGATATTATAATATAATATAATATTATATACTAAAATAAGTTAGTTTAAAAACTTAGTTTTAAACTTAGTTACTTTAGATTTAACTATAATTATAATTTAGTTATTTAACTTTAGATTTTTTTTTTTTTTTTTATTTATTTTAATAATCTATATAAGTCTAAAACTATAGTAAGTTAGCTAGTAGATATACTACTAGTAGCTAGGTATATATAAGTTTAAATATATATAATATTATATATATAAAGAGATACTAAGAGTCTAGCTCTAATTTTAAGGAAATAATAATAGAAATAGTTTAAAAATAATTTAAAAACACTCTGAATATTAGTGAAAAGAATTAAGTTTAAACTAGTTTAAATATTGAATATTAGTGATATTAATACTAATATCTAGTATTAGGCTAGTTTAAGATTTAATAATAATAATTTATAAATAAGTTCAATTTATTAAAAGTTAATTAACTAAGTTAAATAATATCTTTATATATAAATACTAGTTTCTTAAATAAATTCTAAGTTAATTTTAATTCTAGATTTTATATTAAATAATAAAAGTAAACTAAAATAATATATATTAAATTTATCTTTTAACTTTAAATAAATATTAATAAATAACTAGTAACTAAATAGAAGATATTTTAATATCTTCTTTTTATTATATTTATATTTATTATTATTAGCTAAGCCTAGTTAATATAAATAAACTTTAATATAATTATAATTAAGTTTTAACTAGTAAAATACATTAATAATAATTTGCTTAGTATTAGAAGGGATCGAGATTTTATTATAAAGAGTTAATTTAAAAGTTAAAATATAATTAACTTTAGTTTCTTTAGCTAATCTCGATTTAATTGTTTTTTCCAAAGCTAGTTTCTATTTTTAAATCTTAATAGCTTTGATTTAAATACCTAAATAAGCGAAGCTAATTATATAAATATTTAATTTTAAACTAGTAATTTCTTTTACTAATTTATCAATTAATTTATTCTTTTTAACTTTATAGTACTTTAGAATTTAAACTAATTTGATACTAGCACCTTTATTAACTATTTAGTTATTAATATCAAATACTTTTATTAATTATTCTTAGTTAAAGTTATTATTTAGTAATTTTAACTATAGTAATTTAATTTAGTTATTATTATAAACTATATATTCTTAATTTAGCTAAGTTAGTTAGTTAGTTAATTCGATTATCTAAATAACCTCTTTTAATTCTCTATTATATACTAATTGATTTAAACTAATATTCTATTTATATATCTAGATTAGCTCTTAGTTTAAGTCTAAAAGTATTAATCTAACCTTTATTCTAGCTTTGCTTTATAATTAAGATTTATTAATATAAAAAGTATATTAATTAGATACTAATATTAATACTAACTCTTTATAATTATTAGCCTCTTTCTTTTTCGAAAAGTAGTTAATTTAGATTGAAAATAAACTAGTTATTTAAAATAGGAATTTAAAAAACTATAGTTTTTCTAGTTTATTTAAATTAATTAGTAAGTATATTAATTACCTAATTTAGTTAATTTATATTAGCTTAGTAATTAGCTTTAGTATTAACTTCGATTTCCACTTCTAATTGACTCTTAGAAGATAAATAAAGCTAGAACTAAGTTTTAACTTTTAATAACCCTTCTAGTAATCTTATAGCTTCTAATAACTCTACTTCTAATAACTTTATAACTTTTAGTAATCTTTTTAAAGTAGATTATAAATCAGATAGTTTTTTGAAAGTTTAAATAATCAGAAGATATATTAGTAAATAGTACTAGTAAAATAAATATTAAAGAGTATTAGTATAACTTTAATATTTATAATTAGTTTTAAACTAGTTTTAAAAACCTTTAGGATTTTATAAAAAGCTAGATTTTAAAGTAATTAAAGTTAAGCTTTAAAATTAGCTTATTTATTATACTAGATTAGAGATTTATAATCTAAAATACTAATAATATAAGTAATATATAATTAGTATATAATATTAAAAGATAATCTAGTTTAAATATTAACTAGTTAATTAACTTAAAATAGTATTATTTTAATTTAACTAACTTGAATTCTAATATAACTTTTAAATTTAAAGATATTATCAAACTAAATTCCTAATTATCTTATTAGTTTAGAAGGATATATAACTTATTAATTCGGTAATTTAACTAAATAGGTCTTTATATTACTAGAAAAGAAGTAGATTAACTTGGTTTTCTCGAAATTAAAATTAATATTATTAGTTATTTCAAATAAATATAGTTTATTAATCTCTTTTTCTAAAGTTTAATAGTTCTTTTTAAAATTAGTTAAACTAGTTATTAATATAATATCGTTTATATAAGACTAAACTAAATAGCTAATAATTAGAAAAAGATCTTGAATATAAATTAAAAATAAAATCAAACTAATTAAGTTACTTTAAAAGATATTAATATTAATAAACTAAAAGAGTTTAATTTAGTTATCAAAAGTTAACTAGAGTTACTAGACTTTCAAGAAGTAATTAATTTAGTTAATTAAACTAAGAGATAGTTTAAATTCTTTTAAAATTATTAGTAGTTGGTTTTTAAATATATAATTAAAGGCCCTTTTGATATCTAGAAATAAAACTAATATTTTAAACTTAATTATATAATCTTATTCGATTTTAATTATTAGTAATAACTTAATATTAATTATAGACTTTTTAAATTAACTTCTAATTTAAAAGCTATATAATAAGTTAGTAGTCTTAATTAAATAACTTAGTCTCTTTACTAATATCCTTTTATTAACCTTTCTAAAGTAGTTAAATAGTAAGATAACTTTATAAACTTTTAAAGTTAAATAGTTAAACTTTTTTAACTTTTTAAATATTATATTAATTACTTATTACTAGTAAGTCAGATAATAGTTAAAATTAAAAAGAAAGCTATATACTTTATAAAATAAGTTAGAAATAACTAAATAAGCTTTATTAATAATTTTCTAATTAATTCTATTAGATCTAGAGATTTTCTCTTTGATTTTAATTAAAAAAGCTCTTTTAAGTTTACTAACTATTAGTTTTAATTAAGAATCAACTTTATAAATATTTTAGAAAGAGCTAGTCGATATTAGGAGTTAGAGGAACAAGGTTAACTTTAAAATACTTATTTTTCCTTTAAAAGTTAATTAGTTAGAAATTAAAAGTAATATTTAACTTTAGTAACTTTTAGTATAATTAAATATTTTAAAAATAGTCTTCAAGTCTTTAATCTCTAAGAAGATATTTTAATAACTCTATTTAATATATTTAATAATTAAAAAGTATTAGTTTTAAATAAAGAAATAAGCTTTTTAACTTTAATTTTTACTTTTATCTCTTTAAACTTTTAATATTACTTTTCGAAGAGTTTTAAGTTTAGAGGTTTACTAAAATTTAATTTATAGCTTCGGCTTAATCTTTAGAATTATTATATTTGATATTAGTTTAATTAATCTTACTAGTTCTAAGCTAATAGCTTTTAAAAACTTAATTATCAATATTTTAAAAGTTAATCTAATTCTAGTTAACTTTAAAAGTTATTAATTGAGAACTAAGCTTTTATTAGTTAAATTAATTAAACTAACTTTAAATAGATTCTAATTAGCCTTCTTAATATTAAAAAGCTAAAAGGGATTTAAGTAACTTTAATTTAAACTTAGATTTTTAATTATAAAAAAGATTAATAAATAATCTAAATCTAAATTATCTAGTACTTACTAGTTATCAATATACTTTACTACTCTTAAAGTAATAAAAGTAAAGTTTAAAACTAAAAAGTTAATTTTATAAAAGAAGATTTTAATCTCTAGATTATTAAGTAACTCTAAATTATTATCTTTAATCTAACTAACTAATTAAGTTTCTTTTTAAGTATTAAATAACTTTGGATTTTACTAAAGGTAGTATATATTAAAATTATCTAAAATAAATAAATTAATTATAATATCTTTTAAGAAAAAGCTTCTTTTAATTATTTTCTTTAAATTATTTTTAACTTAACTAGTTTTATTATAAATATTAATTATTTTAAGTATATTGATACTTAAGCTTAATTATATTATTAATAAATTTGAATCCGAGTTATTAGATATTAATATAATACTAATAATAAGAACCTTTAAAATATATATTAAAGTTCAAGGTTTATAATCTCGATATAGTATTAGAAGCTAATTAAAGTTAATATAAATTATAGATTAACTATTTAACTAGTTTTAATCTTTAATTATAATTTAGAGTTCCTAGATTATTAATAAATCGATTTTTAACTTAATAGTTAATTTAAAGATTAATTTAATTTCTAGTAAACTTTTATTAAGATTTATTTATAATACTTAGATATCTTAGCTATTTATAAATTAAAATTAATCCTTTTTATTATTTTATATACTTTATATAATTTTAAATTATTAATATAAGATTGAAAGTAGTTAATATACTTTAAAGTTAAATATAAATAAGGTTTTTTATAAGTATTATAAATATTATAAGTATATTAGAAGGTTAGATATAATTCTAAATATAAGTTATATTTAGTTTAATAATAGTAAAACTAGATTATATATTTAAAATCTTAGTATTTAAGATATTAAATTAACTTTACTATACTTAATAGTTTCTTAGCTTTAATTAAGATTCTAGTAATATAAACTTAGTTCTTTATATACCTCTTAATTTCTTTAATAGTTTTAAAAGAGATTATTACTAACCTAACTCTTTTAATAACTTAGTTAACTTCGGAAGAAAGTTAATAAAAAGTTTTAATTAGTTTAAAGTTTAAAAAGCTATTAAAGATTTTAATCTCTTTTAATATTAATTCTATATCTTCTAAAATATTAAAGTTAATTATAAAGATTTTATATAATACTACTTTAAACTATAACTTATCTTTTTAAATACTTTTAAAATTAAAAAGGGTTTTCTAAATATTAATCTTCTTAATTAAAAAGTTAGTTATATAAAGAAGAGTTATAATTAATACTAAGTTCTTCTTATTAGATATATTAGTAATAATTAAAATAACTAGCTTTTTAACTCTCTTAGTTTTAAAAGCTTTATTAATAATATTATAAGTAATTAGAGTTAAGAAGATATTATAATATAATATAGTATTATATACTAGAATAAATCGATTTAAAGATTTAACTTTAAACTTAGTTACTTTAAGTTTAATTATAACTATAATCTAATTACTTGACTTTAAATCACTTAATATAATAATATTAACAAAGCTAGTTTAAACTAGATTTTAAACGATTTTAATAATTTTTACTATTAAAGTTATTAGAAGTACTAAAGTTATTAAGAGGGTTACTAAAAGAGTTACTAGAGGTTATTTTTATAGTTTTAAAACTTTAACTTAGTTTTTTATTTTCTAGATTATATATTCAAGGTTATTAAGTTAAGAAGTTAATTAGTTAATAACTTTTTTAATTTTTCTTAATATAGTATAATTTTTAAATACTTTAATAAAGTCTAGTATTTTATTTTATTATTTTTAAAAAGAAGCTAAAGTACTAACTTTGATTAAAAGGTCTAAGATTTTAAAGATAAATAATTAAGTAAGTTCTAAGTTAGTTAATTAGTTTATAATAATTTTTAAGTTTTTATTAATCTATTCTATTAAAAAGAGATTAGTATATTTAAATAGATAAAAAGGGATACTATTAAAGCTAATTATAGTATTTATAATAAATCTAGCTAAAAGGTTTAAATTTATAATATTAAAAAAGTTAAATAAATCGATATTTAAGTTAAATCGAAAAGTTGTAAGTAAAGTTGATAATATAGTAATATCTATAATATTATTAATAATATTAATAACTAAAGGAGAAAACCTAATAATAATTAATATACTAAAGATAATTAAAAAGAAGATAGTTAAAGTAATATCCTAGTTATTATAGTTATTATTAAAAGTTGAAGAGATAATTATATTAATAAGTATTAATATAATATTTAAATAAATATATTAATTTTATAAAAGTTTTAATAGATCGAAGAAACTCTTCTAATATTATTAGAATCACTAATATTATTAATTATTATTAAATCAATAATTTAAATTTAATAAAATGAAATTAATAAATTTAGTACTTAGAATTGTTAGAATCGATAGTAATAGTAATATAATAGTAATACAAAGATATAAGTAAACTAGTTTAGACTATAGAAGTATATTATATTTAATACTAGTTTTTTTTTATTGATATTTTTATTATTTTAATATTTTTCGATATTTTTATAGTTTTTAAGGTTTTTAAATAAAAATTTCGAAAATATAAAGTAAAAATCTATAAAATCAATGATAACAACGATATCTTAGTAATAGATAATTATATAACTAGATAGTCTAGCTAGTTCGATCTATAAAAGAGTTATTTATTATATTCAACTTTAATCTAATGATTTTTAATAAGAAATCGTGTTTTTTCAATAAAAAATTATTTTAACTGAAAAAGTTGTTTTTTAAGAGTTATATTAACTTTAGATTATTTAATACTATAATATTAGTGAAGTTAGTTTAAATTAGATTTTAAGTGATTTTAATAATTTTTATTATTAAAGTTATTAGAAGTACTAAAATTATTAAAAGAGTTATTAAAAGAGTTACTAGAAGTTATTTTTATAATTTCAAAACTTTAATCTAGTTTTCTATCTTTTAAGTTATATATTCGAAATTATTAAGTTAAGAAACTAATTAGTTAATAACTTTTTTAACTTTTCTTAATATAATATAATTTTTAAATACTTTAATAAAGTCTAGTATTTTACTTTATTATTTTTAAAAAGAAGTTATAATATTAATTTTAATTAAAAGGTTTAAAACTTTGAAGATAAATAACTAAATAAATTTTAGATTAACTAATTAGTTAGTAGTAATTTTCAGATTTTTATTAATCTATTTAACTAAGAAGGGATTAATATATTTTAAAAGGTAAAGTAGAATACTATTAAAGCTAATTATAATATTTATAGTAGGTCTAGCTAGAAGATTCAAGCTTATAATATTAGAAAGGCTAAATAAATCGATATTAGAGTTAAATCGAAGAGTTATAAATAGGATTAGTAATATAATAATATCTATAATATTATTAATATTATTAATAATATTAATAACTAAAGGAGATAACTTAATAACTATTGTAATACTAAAAGTAGTTAAAAAGAAGTTAGTTAAAATAATATTCTAGTTATTATTATTATTATTAAAAATTAAAAAGATAGTTATATTAATAAGTATTAATATAATATTTTAATAAATATATTAATATCTTAAAAGCCTTTTTAGTTTACTAATATTATTTAGTATTACTAATATTATTAATTATTATTAAATCAATAATTTAAACTTTAATAAAATAAAATTAATAAACTTAGTATTTAAAATCGTTGGAATCAATAGTAATAGCGATATAGTAATAATACAAAGGTATAAGTAAGTTAGTTCAAACTATAAAAGTATATTATACTAGATACTAATCTTTTTTTATAGTATTTTTATTACTTTTAATAATTTTTCGATGTTTTTATATTTTTTAAGGTTTTTCAATAAAAATTTTAAAATATAGAGTAAAATCGATGAAAATCAGTAATGATAATAATATCTTGATAATAGATAATTATATAACTAGGTGGCCTAACTTAATTGATTTATAGAAAAGTTATTTATTATATTCGACTTTGATCTAATGATTTTTAATAAAAAATCGTGTTTTTTCGATAAAAAATTGTTTTGAAGTTTTTTGATATTATTTAAATAAATATATTAATATTATAAAAACTTTAGTAGATTAAAGAAACTCTTCTAATTTTACTAGAATTATTAATATCGTTAATTATTATTAAATCAGTGATTTAAATTTAATAAAATAAAATTAATAAACTTAATACTTAAAATTATTAGAATCGATAGTAACAATAATATAGAAAGGGTTTTTTTTTTTTTTTTTTTTTTATTTATTTTAACAACCTGTGTAAGTCTAAGACTATAATAGATTAGCTAGCAACTAATTTGTTAGCAGCTAAGTTTATATAAAGTCTAAATATATATAATATCGAATATAGTTAGTTATATTAAGGGTCTAGCTCTATTTGAAAGAAAAAACAAGGTTCTTCGATAAGCGAAAGAACTAGCTAATTAGGTAGATCTAAATATATAATTTTTCACTAAAAGAGTATTAGGAGTTTGAAAACTTCTAGTCTGATATATTATTATTACACTATTAAACCAAGGACTATTTTGATCGATTTGATTGTAGAAGGGGTAGGAAGGTGTAAATAAACTAGTTTGAATTATAGAAGTATATTATATTAAGTGTTAATCTCTTTTTATTGATATTTTTATTATATTAATGATTTTTTAATATTTTTATAGTTTTTTAAGATTTTTAAATAAAAGTTTCAAAAATATAAAATAAAATCAATGAAATTAATAGCGACGATGATATCTCGGCGACAGATAATTATATAATTAGGCGACTTAACTTAATTGATTTATAGAAGAATTATTTATTATATTCGATTTTGATCTAATAATTTTTAATGAGAAATTATATTTTTTCGATGAAAAATCGTTTTGAATATACTTTTTTTTAATTAGCCTAGAATTTATCTAAGAAACTAGTATTTATATATAGAAATATTATTTAACTTAGTTAGTTGACTTTTAATAAATTAGATTTATTTATAAATTATTATTATTAAATCTCAAACTAGCCTAATAACAGATATTAGTATTAATATTACTAATATTCGATATTTAAACTAATTTGAGTTTAATTCTTTTTATTAATATTCAAGGTATTTTAAAGTATTTTTAATTTATTTTAACTATTATTTCTTTGAAATTAAGGCTAAACTTTTAGTATCTCTTTATTATATATAGTATTATATATAATTAGACTTATATATACTTAGTTGCTAATAGTATATCCGCTAATCAACTTATTATAGTCTTAGACTTATATAAGTTATTAAAATAAATAAAAAAAAAAAAAAAAAAAAATATTAGAGAGACTAAATAAATCGATATTAAAGTTAAATTAAAGGGTTGTAAATAGAGTTAGTGATATAATAATATTTATAATATTATTAATAGTGTTAATAACTAAAGGAAATAATCTAATAACTATTAGGATGCTAGAAGTAGTTAAAAAAAAGGTAGTTAAGATAATATCTTAATTATTATTGTTATTAAAGGTTGAGAGTGTTTCTATATTAATAAGTATTAATATAACACTTTATAATAAATATATTAATATTCCAAAAGCCCTTCTAAGTTCAAGAAAGACCTCTAATATCACTAATATTATTAATATCGTTAAATATTAATTAAATTAGTAATTTGAATTTAATTTAATGAAATTAGTAAACTTAATAGTTGGATTCATTGGAATTAATAGCGACGACAATATAAAAGTAGTAAGAAGATATAAATAAACTAGTTCGAACTATAAAAGTATATTATACTTAATATTAATCTCTTTTTATTGATATTTTTATTGATTTGATAATTTTTCAATGTTTTTATAATTTTTAAGGTTTTTAAGTGAAAATTTCGAAATATAGAGTAAAAATCCGCGGAATCAATAGTGACGACGATATCTCGGCGGCGGATAGTTATATAGCTAAGCAGCTTAGCTAGTTCGATCTATAAAAGAGTTATTTATTATATTCGACTTTGATCCGATAATTTTTAATAAGAAATCGTGTTTTTTCAATGAAAAATCGTTTTTTTATATCTTTAAATTAATTATATAATCTTATTTAATTTTAATTATTAATAATAATTTAATATTAATTATAAACTTTTTAAATCAACTTCTAATTTAAAAGTTATATAAAAGATTAATAGTTTTAATTAAATAGTTTAATCTTTTAACTAGTATTTTTTTATTAATCTTCTTAAAATAATTTAATAATAAAATAACTTTATAAGTTTTTAAAATTAAATAATTAAGTTTTTTTGATTTTTTAAATATTATACTAATTATTTACTATTAGTAAATAAAGTAATAATTAAAATTAAAAAGAAGATTATAAACTTTATAAAATAAATTAAGAATAGTTAAATAAGTTTTATTAATAATTTTCTAATTAATTTTATTAAATCTAAAGGTTTTTCTTTTAATTTTAATTAAATAAGTTTTTTTAAATTTACTAATTATTAGTTTTAATTAAAAGTTGACTTTATAAATATTCTAGAAAAAGTTAATTAATATTAAAAATTAAAAGAATAAGATAGATTTTAAAATATTTATTTTTTCTTTAAAAGTTGATTAATTAAAAATTAAAAGTAATATTTAACTTTAGTAACTTTTAATATAATTAAATACTTTGAAAATAACTTTTAATTAGAAAGTGAAAGTATAAGTTAAAGCCTCGAAAATATAAAAGCCCCTGGTAACCCTCTTAGTAACCTTTCTAGTAACCTTAATACTCTTAATAACCTCGGTATTTAAAATTATTAAAATTATTTAAAATTTAGTTTAAGCTTCTTTCACTAATATCATTATATTAAGTGATCTAAAGTTAAGTAACTAGACTATAGTTATAATTAAACTCAAAGCGGCTAAGTTAAAAACTAAGCTTTTAAATCAATTTATCTTAGTATATAATATTATATTATATTATAATACTTTTTTAGCTTTAATTATTATTATTTTTTTTTTTTAATAACTTATATAAATCTGAGATTATAATAGATTAGTTAATAGTTATATTGTTAGTAGTTAGATATATATAAGTTAAATATATATAATATTATATATAGTAAAGAGATATTAAGAGTCTAGCTCTAATTTTAAGGAAATAATAATAAAAATAACTTTAAAATACCCTGAATATTAATGAAAAGAATTAAGTTTAAACTAGTCTAAATACTAAATATTAGTGATATTAATACTAATATTTAGTATTAAACTAGTATTAGGTTTTTTTTTTTATTTATTTTAACAACTTATATAAATTTAAGACTATAGTAAGTTAGCTAATAGATATACTATTAGCAACTAAGTATATATAAGTTTAAATATATATAATATTATATATAATAAAGAGATATTAAAAGTCTAGCTCTAATTTTAAAGAAATAATAATATTTTTTTTTTTTTTTTTTTTTTTATTTATTTTAACAACTTATATAAGTCTAAGACTATAGTAAGTCAACTAGTAGATATACTGTTAGTAGCTAGGTATATATAAGTCTAAATATATACAATGTTATATATATAAAGAGATATTGAGGGTCTAGCCTTAATTTTAAAGAAATAATAATAGAAATAGTCTAAAAATAACTTAAAAACACTTTGAATATTAATAAAAAGAATTAAATTTAAACTAGTTTAAATACTAAATATTAGTAATATTAGTGTTAATATCTAGTATTAGGCTAATTTGAGATTTAATAATAACAATTTATAAATAAGTCTAATTTATTAAAAGTCAGTTAACTAAGTTAAGTAATATCTTTATATATAAATACTAGTTTTTTAGATAAATTCCAAGCTAGCTTCGATTTTAGATTTAATATCAAGTAATAAAAGTAAGTTAAGATAATATATATTAAGTTTATTCTTTAGCTTTAAACGGGCGCTAGTAAATAGCTAGTAACTAAGAAGAAGATATTTTAATATCTCCTTTTTATTATATTTATATTTATTATTACTAGCTAGATCTAATTAATATAAATAAGTTTTAATATAGTTATAATTTAATTTAAATTAATAAAATATATTAGTAGTAATTTGCTTAGTATTAAGAGAGACCGAGATTTTATTATAAAGAGCTAGTTTATAAATTAAAATATAATTAGCTTTTATAATTAATCTCGATTTAATTATTTTTTTCAAAGCTAGTTCCTATTTCTAAGCCTTAATAGCTTCGATCTAAATACCTAAATAAATAAAGTTAGTTTTATAAATATCTAGTTTTAAATTAATAACTTCTTTTATTAGTTTATTAATTAATTCGTTCTCTTCAACTTTATAGTATTTTAAAACTTAAGCTAATTTAATATTAATATCTTTTTTAATTATTTAGCTATTAATATTAAATACTTTTATTAATTATTTTTAACTAAAGTTATTATTTAATAATTTTAAATATTATAACTTTATTTAATTATTATTATAAACTATATATTTTTAATTTAATTAAATTAATTAACTAGTTAATTTAATTATTTAAATAATCTCTTTTAACTCTTTATTATATATTAGTTAATTTAAACTAATATTCTATTTATATATTTAAATTAACTTTTAATTTAAATTTAAAAGAGTTAATCTAATTTTTATTCTAATTCTAACTTATAATTATAATCTATTAATATAAAAGATATATTAATTAGATATTAATATTAATATTAACTTTTTATAATCTTTAACTTTATTCTTTTTTGAAAAGTAACTAATTTAAATTGAAAATAAACTAGTTATTTAAAATAAGAATTTAAAAAGCTATAGCTTTTTTAAATTATTTAAATTAATTAGTAAATATATTAATTATTTAATCTAATTAATTTATATTAGCTTATTAATTAGCTTCGATATTAACTTTAATTTATATTTCTAATTAACTTTTAAAAAGTAAATAAAGTTAGAATTAGATTTTAATTTCTAATAACTCTTTTAGTAACTCTTTTAATAACTTTTCTAATAATTTTATATCTTTTAATAATCTTTTTAAAATAGTTAGTAAATTAAGTAGTTTTTCAAGAGTTTAAATAATTAAAAGATATATTAGCGATTAATACTAATAAAATAAATATCTAGAAATATTAATATAGTTTTAATATTTATAATTAAGTTTAAACTAATTTTAAAAATCTTTAGGATTTTATAAAAAGTTAAACTCTGAAATAATCGAAATTAAACTTTAAAATTAGTTTACTCTTTATATTAAATTAGAGATTTGTAATTTATAATACTAGTAATATAAGTAATATATAACTAATATATAATAAAAGAGAATAAGTTAATTTAAATATTAGTTAGTTAATTAACTTAAAGTAATATTATTTTAGTTTAATTAACTTGAATTCTAATATAATTTTTAAATTTAAAGGTATTATCAAATTAAATTCTTAGTTATCTTACTAGTTTAAAGGAGTATATAATTTATTAATTTAATAATTTAACTAAATAGATTTTTATATTATTAAAAAAGAAATAGATTAGCTTAGTTTTTTTAAAGTTAAAATTAATATTATTAGTTGTTTTAAGTAAATATAGTTTATTAGTCTTTCTTTCTAAAATTTAATAATTCTTTTTAAAACTAATTAAACTAACTACTAATATAATATTATTTATATAAAATTAAATTAAATAGTTAATAATTAGAAAAAGATCTTAAATATAAATTAAAAATAAAATTAAACTAATTAGATTATTTTAAAGAATATTAGTATTAATAAGTTAGAAGAGTTCAATTTAGTTATTAAAAGTTAACTAAAGCTACTAGGCTTCTAAGAAGTAGTTAATCTAGTTAATTAAATTAAATAGTAATTTAAACTCTTTTAAAATTATTAATAATTAGTTTTTAAATATATAATTAAAAGTCTTTTTAATATTAAAGAATAAAACTAATATTTTAAAATTAATTATATAATCTTATTCGATTTTAATTATTAGTAATAATCTAGTATTAATTATAGACTTTTTAAGTTAACTTCTAATTTAAAAGTTATATAGTAAGTTAATAGTCTTAGCTAAATAGTTTAGTTTTTTCACTAATATTCTTTTATTAATCTTTTTAAAATAATTAAATAATAAGATAACTTTATAAGTTTTTAAAATTAAATAGTTAAACTTTTTTAACTTTTTAAATATTATATTAATTACTTATTACTAGTAAGTTAAATAGTAGTTAAAATTAAAAAGAAGGTTATATACTTTATAAAATAAGTTAGGAATAGTTAAATAAGTTTTATTAATAATTTCTTAATTAATTCTATTAAGTCTAAGAGTTTTCCTTTTAATTTTAATTAAAGAAGTTCTTTTAAACTTATTAACTATTAGTTCTAATTAAGAATCGACTTTATAAATATTCTAAAAAAGGTTAGTCGATATTAAAAGCTAAAAGAACAAAGTTAACTTTAAAATATTTACTTTTCCTTCGAAAGTTGATTAATTAGAAATCGAGGATAGTATCTAACTTTAATAGCTTTTAGTATAACTAAATACTTTGAAAATAGCTTTCGAGTTTTTAATCTTTAAGAAAGTATTCTAATAACTCTATTTAGTATATTTAATAATTAAAAAGTATTAGTTCTAAGTAAAAGAATAAACTTTTTAATTTTAACTTTTACTTTTATTTCTTTAAATTTTTAATATCACTTTTCGAAAGGTTTTAAGTTTAAGAGTTTATTAGAGTTTAGTTTATAACTTTAGCTTAATCTTCGAAATTATTATATTTGATATTAATCTAATTAGTCTTACTAGTTCCAAGCTAATAGCTTTTAAAAACTCAATTATTAATATTTTAAAAGTTAATTTAATTCTAGTTAATTTTAAGAATTGTTAATTAAGAACTAGGCTCTTATTAATCAAATTAACTAGACTAGCTTTAAACAGATTCTAATTAATCTTTTTAATATTAAAAAGTTAAAAGGGATTTAAATAACTTTGATTTAAACTTAGATTTTTAATTATAAAAAAGATTAGTAAATAATTTAAACTTAGATTATCTAATATTTACTAGTTATTAATATATCTTATTACTTTTAAAGTAGTAAGAGTAAGGTTTAAAACTAAAGAACTAGTTTTATAAAAGAAGATTTTAATTCTTAGATTATTAAGTAACTCTAAGTTATTATCTTTAATCTAATTAATTAATCAAACTTTTTTTTAAGTATTAGATAACTCTAGATTTTATCAAAGGTAATATATATTAAAGTTACTTAAAATAAGTAAATTAATTATAATATCTTTTAAAAAAAAGCTTTTTTTAACTATTTTCTTTAAATTGTCTTTAATTTAATTAGTCTTATTATAAATATTAACTATTTCAAGTATATTGATACTTAAGTCTAGTTATATTATTAATAAGTCTAAATCCGAGTTATTAAGTATTAATATAATACTAGTAATAAGAATCTTTAAAATATATATTAAAGTTCAAAGTTTATAATCTCAATATAATACTAGAAGTTAATTGAAGTTAGTATAAGCTATAAATCGACTATTTAGTTAATTTTAGTTCTCGGCTATAATCTAGAGTTTCTAGATTATTAATAAATCGATTTTTAACTTAATAGTTAATTTAAAGATTAATTTAATTTTTAATAAGCTTTTATTAAGATTTATTTATAATATCTAGATATCTTAGTTATTTATAAGTTAAAATTAACCTTTTTTATTACCTTATATACTTTATACGATTTTAAGTTATTAATATAAAATTAGAAGTAATTAGTATATTTTAAAGCTAAGTATAAATAAGGTTTTCTATAAATATTATAAATATTATAAATATATTAGAAGGTTGAGTATAGTTTCGAATATAAACTATATTTAACTTAGTGATAATAGAACTAGATTATATATCTAAAGTTTTAATATTTAAAATATTAAATTAACTTTATTATACTTAATAGCTTTTTAACTTTAATTAAGATTCTAATAATATAAACTTAGTTCCTTATATATCTCTTAACTTCCTTAATAGTTTTAAAAAAGACTATTATTAATCTAACTCTTTTAACAACCTAGTTAACTTTAAAAGAAAGTTAATAAAAGGTTTTAATTAGTTTAAAGTTCAAAGAGCTATTAAAGGTTTTAATTTCTTCTAGTACTAATTCTATACTTTCCAAGGTATTAAAGTTAGTTATAGAGATTCTATATAATACTATTTTAAATTATAATTTATCCTTTTAAATACTTTTAAATTTAAGAAGGTTTTTCTAAATATTAATCTTCTTAATTAAAAAGTTAGTTATATAAAGAAGAGTTATAATTAATATTAAGTTCTTTTTATTAGATATATTAATAATAATTGAAATAATTAGCTTTTTAACTCTTTTAGCTTCAAAAGCTTTATTAATAGTATTATAAATAACTAGAGCTAAAAAGGTATTATAATATAATATAGTATTATATATTAGAATAAATCGATTTAAAAGCTTAGCTTTAAATTTAGTTACTTTAAATTTAATTATAATTATAATCTAGTTATTTGACTTTAAGTTACTTAATATAATAATATTAGTAAAGTTAGTTTAAATTAGATTTTAAATAATTTTAATAATTTTTATTACTAAAGTTACTAGAAGTATTAAGATTATTAAAAGGGTTATTAAGAGGATTACTAAAAGTTATTTTTATAGTTTCGAGGCTTTAGTTTAGTTTTCTATCTTCTAAGTTATATATTTAAGGTTATTAAGTTGAGAAACTAATTAATTAATAACTTTTTTAACTTTTTTTAATATAGTATAATCTCTAAATACTTTGATAAGATTTAGTATTTTATCTTATTATTCTTAAGAAGAAGTTAAAGTATTAACTTTAATTAAAAGGTTTAGAGCTTCGAAAATAAATAATTAAATAGATTCTAAATTAACTAATTAGTTTATAATAATTTTCGAGTTTTTATTAATTTATTTTACTGAAAAGGGGTTAATATATTTAAGTAGATAAAGGGAGATATTACTAAAGTTAGTTATAATATTTATAGTAAATCTAGTTAAAGGATTTAAATTTATAATATTAGAAAGATTAAATAAATCGATATTTAAGTTAAATCGAAGAGTTATAAATAAGATTAATAATATAATAATATCTATAGTATTATTAATAATATTAATAACTAGAGGAGAAGATCTAATAATAGTTAATATACTAAAGATAATTAAAAAGAAGATAATTAAAATAATATTCTAGTTATTATAATTATTATTAGAAGTTGAAGAGGTAACTATATTAATAAGTATTAATATAATATTTAAATAAGTATATTGATCTTATAAAAGCTCTAGTAAACTAAAGAAACTCTTCTAATATTACTAGAATTATTAATATTATTAATTATTACTAAATTAATAATTTAAACTTAATAAAATGAAATTAGTGAACTTAATATTTAGAATCGCTAGAATCGATAATAACGATAATATAGTAGTAGTACAAAGGTGTAAATAAGCTAGTTTAAACTATAAAAATATATTATATTTAGTACTAATCTTTTTTTATTGATATTTTTATTATTTTAATATTTTTCGATATTTTTATAATTTTTAAGGTTTTTAAATAAAAATTTCGAAAATATAAAGTAAAAATCTGTGAAATCAGTGATAATAATAATATCTCGGCGGCGGATAATTATATAGCTAAGCGGCTTAGCTAGTTCGATCTATAAAAGAGTTATTTATTATATTCGATTTTGATCTGATGATTTTCGATAAGAAATCGTGTTTTTTCAATGAAAAATCATTTTAGCCGAAAAAGTTATCTTTTTAAGAAATAATAATAAAAATAACTTTAAAATACTTTGAATATTAGTAAAAAGAATTAAACTTAAACTAGTTTAATTATTAAATATTAGTAATATTAATATTAATATTTGATATTAAACTAGTCTAAAACTTAATAATAATAATTTATAAATAAGTCTAATTTATTAAAAGTTAACTAACTAGATTAGATAATATTTTTATATATAAATACTAGTTTCTTAAATAAATTCTAAGCTAGCTTCGATTCTAGGTTTAGTATCAAGTAATAGTAATAAATTAAAATAATATATATTAAACTTGTTTTTTAATTTCAAGTAAATATTAATAAATAGTTAGTAACTAAGTAAAAGATATTTTAATATCTTTTTTTTATTATATTTATATTTATTATTATTAACTAAGTTTAGTTAATATAAATAAATTTTAATATAGCTATATCTTAGTTTTAACTAATAAAATATATTAATAATAACTTACTTAGTATTATAAGATATCGAGATTTTATTTTAAAAAGTTAATTTATAAGTTAAAATATAATTAGTCTTTAGTTTTTTAACTAGTCTAGATTTAGTCTTTTTTTCTAAAACTAATTTCTATTTCTAAACTTTAATAGCTTTAATCTAAATATCTAAATAAGTGAAACTAGTTATATAAATATCTAGTTTTAGATTAATAGTTTTTTTTATTAATTTATCAACTAATTTATTCTTTTCGACTTTATAATATTCTAGAACTTAAATTAATTTAATATTAATATCTTTATTAATTATTTAGTTATTAATATTAAATACTTTTATTAATTGTTTTTAATTAAAGTTATTATTTAATAATTTTAAATATTATAACTTTATTTAATTA
>JANGZZ010000174.1:0-73643 GCA_026225955.1 Clarireedia paspali | reverse complement strand
AACTTATATATAAATATATAAAATATTATTTATAATATTAATAATATTAAATTAAAAGATATAGATTATATAGAATATTATAATTTATTTTAATATTATTAACACCTTTTTATATTATAATAATAGATTTTATATTAATATTTCTAATAATAAGAAATAATATAAATATAATTTTAATAATAATAAATAAACTTATAAAGAAAATATTTTTAATAATAAGAAAGAATATATAAATAATATTAAAATAAAGGATAATATTAATATTAAAATTAATAGATTTAAACTAAAGATTATTTAAAATTATTATTAATAATAAAAACTCGAAGTTTTTAATTAAAATATAAAAAACTATTTTCAAGACTTTAAAAGTTAAACTACTATATTTTATAATATATTATATATAAATAAATAATTAGTTAAAAGTTATTAATTAGATAATAAAGATTATATTATAATATTATTTAAATATACTATAAAATAATATTAAATAGATATAAATTATATTAATATTATAATTTTATTTTAATAATTCTATAATTAAATTAATATAAAAATCCTTGAATAAAATATTATATAAATTTATATTAAACAATATAATATAATTAATAAATATAAAAGTAAAGAGATTTATTTAAATATTAATAAAAATTAATATAATAAATATAATTACTTTTATAATAATAATAACGAAATAAATTTATAATTAGAAATATAAACTTTTATTTTTTAAACTAGAAAATAAAGTTTATTTATAAATTTATAAAGAATATTTAATATTAATAATAAAGAATAAGAAGTTAAAATAATAATAAGTTAATTTATTTTCAATATTAAAATAAATTAAAGCTCTAATATATAAAATTAATATACTAAGTTATTAAAAGATTTATTTAATAATATTAATAGTATATTTAAAATTAATATTAAAAGATAATAATTTATATTAATATTTATAACTAGTTTAATTTAAAGTAATAATAATTAAAGAATATAAAGAATTTAAAATTAAAAAGATATTTATAAAATAAATTATATTAATAAGTTTTATTAAATACTTTATTTATTAGAAAGATTATAAACTAGAATTTAATAAATAAAAAATAAATATTTATTTAAAATATTATAAAGACTTTATTAATAAATTTAATAATAATAATAATAATAAACTAATAATAATAATAGTATTATTAAAGAAATAAAATAGATTAAAAAAATAATAATAATTATAATAATATAATATAAAAATAATATTAATAATATAAAAAATTATTTATATATATATTTTTATTTATATTAACTTATATTTAAAAAATATATTTACTTTTATTTTATTTACTTTTTATTTAAAATTACTTTTTAATTTATAATATTTTCTTTAGCTTTTTTATTTATATAATATAAATAAAATATTTCTTAATATAATATTATTTTAAAGAATAAAGAAAGATATATAATTAATAGAAATTATAAGTACTATAAAATATAAATATTATATAAAGAAAACTTTTTTAATTAAAAAGAAAAGAGAAATAGAAATAATTAATTTAATAATAAATATATTATTATAATCTCTTATTATAATATATAAAAGAAAGAAACTTTATAAAAAGATATTAATTATTTAGAATAATAATAAGAATAATATTAAGAATAATAATAATATTAATATATTATTATAAATATTCAAAAAATCAAAAAGAAAGTAATTATAATTTATTACTTTTAATAATAGTAATAATAATAATCTAATTAATAATATTAATATATTTATTATAAATATTAAAACTTTTAATTTATCTAAATTAAATAATTAAATATTATCTAATTACTTTATAGATTATAATTTTTCAAAGTAGAAAAATATTATATAAACACTTTTATATAATATTAAGATTTTAGAAAGAATATAAAACTTTATAATTATAAAAACTAAAGAAAGTAAAATTTATATAAAAGAAGTTTAAAAAATAATAAAACTTTATTAAAATCTAGAAGATAATAATAAAGATTTAAATAATATTAAAAGCTAATTATAATATAATTTATTAATTATATTATAATTATTATTAAAAATCTTTTACAACTTTAAAAAAATTAATAGTATTCTTATAAATATATTTCTTAATTTAAATATTATTATAATATTATTTAATATATTAATTTTATTAATAATAAGAAATTAATATTATTTAAAAATATTTAATATTAATAAAATACTTTTTATAAATCTTATAATATAGAATAAAATAGTATTTATATTAAATAAATATATAATAATAATTAAAATAATAAAGAGAATTATAGAATTTATATTATATAATAATAAAGAAAATAAATATATAAACAATTTAATCTATATTATTAATATTAATAATATTAAGTTTATAACTTTACTAATTTCAAATATTTTAATAAAGTTATAAAAAGTAAAATTATATATTAATAAATAATTATAGAGATATAAGAAATTAATTAGATTAATTAAAAAAATTATATTAATATTATAATTATTAAAGATATTTATAAAGTTAAATAAAATTTAAATAATAATATTATTATAAATACTAACTATATAATAATATTAAATAATATTAATATTATAACTATTAAAGATAATAACAAAGTAAAATAAAATTTAAATAATAATATTATTATAAATATTAACTATTTAATAATATTAAATAATATTTAAAACTCTAATTATATAAACTATATTAATTATATTATTTATAAAGTTAGAATATATATTAATTAAAGAAAAGATTATTTATAAACTTTTAATATTTATTATATTAACTTTAATAATAAGAATAATAATATTTATATAAATATTTCTAGTTAAAAAATCTTTAAAAAACTTAATAATATTAATAATTAAATATAAAGAATAAATAAATTAAATATTAAATCAAATAAAAAAGATTATAAATATAATAAAAAATATATTAAAAATATTAATAATATTATAAAAGTATATAAAGAATAATAAAATAATATTAATTAAAATAATTAATAATATAATAAAAGAGATTTATAATAAATTTATAATTATAAAAAGTATTTAATATATAAATATTATTATTAGAATATAATAAAGTGTAAGAAAATAAAAGAATAAAATTATAATAAATATTAGTTAAATAATATTAATTTTTATAATATTATTAATATATTTTAAAGGAAATATAATAATTAAAGAAAAAGAATTAAAATAAAGAGAATAAAATAATTTAATTTTTCTTTTATCTTTTATATAAATATATACTATAATAATAAAAGTATTATATATTTTCTTTAAAAAAAAGTAAATAAAAGGAATTAATTTAATAAATATAAATAACAAAGTTAATATAAATATAATAAAGTTAATAAAGTTAATATAGTTTATATCTTTTCTTTAGAATATAATTAAAATACTAATTATATAAATTAAATAAATAGAAATAAAAAATAATAACTTTAATAATTTAATAAAAACTTTATTATCTTTATAATTTTAATTTTTTTTATTTATTTTAATAACTTATATAAATTTAAAATTATAATAAATTAATTAATAAATATATTATTAATAATTAGATATATATAAAGTTTAAATATATATAATATTAATATAATAAAAAGATATTAAAAGTTTAACTTTAATTTTAAAAAAAAATAAATAAAATTATTTTAAAACTTTATTTAAAATAAAAATATTAAAGAAAATATTAAGTTAAATTAATTTAAATATATAATATTAAAGTAATATTAAATATATTAATTTTATTATTATATATTAAATTAATATTAAACTTAATAGTAATAATTTATAAATAATTCTAATTTAATTTAAATTATTTAACTAAATTAAATAATATTTTTATATATAAATATTAGTTTTTTAAATAAACTTTAAACTAATTTTAATTTCAAATTTAATATTAAATAATAAAAGTAAGTTAAAATAATATATATTAAATTTATTCTTTAACTTTAAATTTATATTAATAAATAATTAATAATTAAATAAAAGATATTTTAATATTTTCTTTTTATTATATTTATATTTATTATTATTAGTTAAATTTAATTAATATATATAAACTTTAATATAATTATAATTTAATTTCAATTAATAAAATATATTAATAATTATTTATTTAATTTAAAAAATATTAAGATTTTATTTTTAAAAACTAATTTATATATTAAAATATAATTAGTTTTAAAATTTATAATTAATTTTAATTTAATTATTTTTTTTAAAATTAATTTTTATTTCTAGATTTTAATATATTTAATATAAATATTTAAATAAATAAAGTTAATTTTATAAATATCTAGTTTTAAACTAATTACTTTTTTAATTAATTTATTAATTATTTTATTTTTTTCAACTTTATAATACTTTAGAATTTAAATTAATTTAATATTAATATCTTTATTAATTAATTAATTATTAATATTCTATACTTTTATTAATTATTTTTAATTAGAATTATTATTAAATAAGTTTAATTATTATAATTTAATTTAATTATTATTATAGATTATATATTTATATTTTAATAAAGTTAATTAATTAATTTAATTATTTATATAATTCTTTCTAACTTTTTATTATAAATTAATTAATTTAGATTAATATTTTATTTATATATTTAAATTAGTTTTTAATTAAATTTAAAAAAGTTAATTTAATTTTTATTTTAATTTAGATTTATAATTAAAATCTATTAATATAAAAGAAATATTAATTAGATATTAATATTAATATTAACTTTTAATAATTTTTAATTTTATTCTCTTTTAAAAAACTATTAATTTAAATAGAAAATAAACTTTTAATTTAAAAAGGAAATTTAAATAATTATAACTTTTCTAAATTATTAAAATTAATTAATAAATATATTAATTATTTAATCTAATTAATTTATATTAGTTTAATAACTAATTTTAATCTTTATTTTAATCTTTACTTTTAATTAATCTTTAGAAAATAAATAAAGTTAAAATTAAATTTTAACTTTTAATAATTTTACTTTTAATAACTATTTTACTTTTAATAATCTTTTTAAAATAAATAGTAAATTAAATAGTTTCTTAAAAGTTTAAAAAATTAAAAAATATATTATTAATTAATATTAATATAACTTTAATATTTATAATTAAAATTAAATTAATTTTAAAAACTTTTAAAATTTTATAAAAAGTTAAATTTTAAAGTAATTAAAATTAAACTTTAAAATTAATTTACTTTTTATATTAAATTAAAAATTTATAATTTAAAATATTAATAATATAAATAATATATAATTAATATATAATAAAAGAGAATAAACTAGTTTAAATTATCTTTAAAAAAATATATAATTATTAAAAATAATTAAATATTTTATAATTATAATTAATTATAATATAATAATTTAAATAAAGTTATTAATTTTATAATATAATTTAATATTATTAAAATATTATTATTATTATTAAAAATCATGATTTTTACTTTATATATTTAAATTTTTATTAAAAACTTTAAAAATATAAAAATATTAAAAAATAATTAAAAATTATTTAAAAAATAAATAAAAAATATTTATATTATTTAAATATACTTTTATAAATTTAATAATATTAAAATCAAATATTAAAACTAAATTAATTTATTTAAAAAATATTAAAGAATATTAAATATATATTATTTAATAATAATTAAATTAGTATATAAATTAATTATAAAAATATTATTATTAATTATTATTAATATAAAGATATTTACTTTAAATAATAATTAAAGTTAAAGTAATATTTTAAATTATAATAATAATTTAAAGTTAAAAACTTTAATTAATTAATAAGATTTTAAATTTAAAATCTATATAATTATTTTTTTTATTTTTAACTTTATTTCTTTAACTAATATTATAATTTTTAAATCTAACTCTTTTATTTTAAATATTAATATAAAAATAAATATTAATATATCTTTTTTATTACTTTCTATTTATTATTTTAATATTAATATTAATTTAATTAGATTTTTAAATATTATAAACTTTAACTTTTTAATTAAATTTACTTTTAATATAATTATTAATAATATTATTTTCTATTTATTTAAATAAATTAACTCTTTTATATTTATTAAACTAATTAAAGTTTTTAAAGTTAATATTCAAGTAATAATTATAAATAATTTAATTAACTAATTAATATTTAAAGTTTATAACTTTATTTTTAAAATAATTTTTATTATTATTTTTAAATTTAATATAAATTTTTAAAGATTATATTGAAAAGAATATAATTAAAAAAATAATTAATTAACTAGTTTTATAAATAAATAATTTAGAATATATAATCTAGAAAATTGAAATATAAATTAAAACTTTAAAAATTTAAAAATAACTTTTAATAATCTTTTTAATAATTTTAATATTCTTAATAATTCTAATATTAAAAATTATAAAAATTATTTAAAACTTTATTTATATTTCTTTTATTAATATAACTATTAATATTAATAATAATAATAATAATTAAAAGATAATAAAATCAAAAGTTAAATTTAAATAAATTAAATTTAAATCTTTAAATTAATTTATTTTAATTTATAATACTTTTATTTCTTTTTCTATTTTTTTAATTTATAATTTAATAAATAAAGCTTTTAAAATTAAAAAAGTTAAAAAGTTTATTATTTTAATTATTACTAGTATATTTAATAAGAAAAATTTAATATTAATTATTATATTTTTTTATATAATTGATTTCTTAATTAAGAAATTAATAATTTATATTTCTTTAATATAAATTATAAGAATAATAAAGTAAATAAAAATAAAAAGATAATTTTAATAATTTATTAAAATTTATTTAATTTTTATAATAAATTTATTATTAAAAATTATTATATTAAAAAATTAAATATAAAACTTTATATATTAAAGAAAATTATTTAATTATATAAACTTTTATTCTTTATTATTTTAACTTTTTATTATAATAAAATAAATAAAATTTAATAAAATATTATATAATTAATTTTTAAAGTTTTATTAAAAATACTTTTAATTCTTTTTATATATTTTTATTTTTAAATATTTTCTTTTTATAATATTTTTCTTAAAAATATATTAATAAATATTAATATTTTTATATTTTTATATTAAAAGTTAAAATACTTTGATTCTTCTTTATTATATAATCTAAATATAAAAAGTAATATTTATTATTTATAAATAATTATTTTTTAAATTTAAAGTTTTTAAATTATTAAATAATTAAAATTATAATATAATTTTAATATATTTAGTTTTTTTAATATTTATAATATAATTATTAAATCTAATATTATTTTTTTTTATTTTTTTAAAGAAATTAATTTTTTTTAATAAATTAAATTAATTAAAATTTAAAATCTATTTTTTAATAAATTATTATAAGTAATTTAATTGATAAACTAATTTTAAAAACTTATATTTTAATTAACTTTTATAATAAATAAATTTAAATTCTTAATAAGATAATAAATTTTTAAGTATATTACTTTGAAATAAGTTTATTATAATTACATTGAACTTATTAATAATATATTAGTTATTAATAAGTTTCCTTCAAGGAAAGAAGTAAATCTTCCACAATAGATAACTTTTGACCACCCGAATCAGTCCCTAGGTCACATTGATATCACTAGAAACCAAGTAACATCTTGCGATAAATATCTCGCTCGACTAAGTGTTTTATTTTTCCAAACCTACCACAACCCCCTAGCTACCTGCCTGTCTTAACGGATGTGCCTCTGTATTCAATACATACTCATCTAGATTGACCAGTCCCGGCTCACTATACAGTAAATAAAAGTATTTCAACGTCTCTGCTAGCCAGAAGCTCTCCATCGAGTCTTCTAATTCTGGTTTCTCACTCATTACGTTCTGCACCCTCGCGTTCGCTATATCCGTCCTTGTATGTTTCGCGATAGCCTCAAACATTTTCCATCCTTTCTCTTGCCATGATGAGTCCGCTGTGAGTCGGTACATTATGAAAACCGACTCTATAGCTTCTGGACGGAGTTGATATGACGGATCGTCGATACGAGTGAAGCCGCTGCCCTCACCCATGAACTGACACGATGAAGGGTCTGTGCATCGATCGACATGAAAAATCTCGGGCATGATTCCTGTCGGAGTATTCTCATATGCCCAGACACACCCATCGGTTAACTGGATAGCAAGATCTAACTCTTGCGAGGACTTGCTT
Organism: Clarireedia paspali; assembly: GCA_026225955.1. Taxonomy (NCBI): domain Eukaryota; kingdom Fungi; phylum Ascomycota; class Leotiomycetes; order Helotiales; family Rutstroemiaceae; genus Clarireedia; species Clarireedia paspali. The sequence goes on along the minus strand of JANGZZ010000174.1, from coordinate 65,402 downwards.
ATTCTGGACCCTAGACCCACCATACCTCCAACAAAGCAACCCAAATGCTGTACCTGAGTATCAAGATATGGTGTGCCAGAGGGAGCTTCGGCAGAACCTGAAAAGAGAATCTTTGGATTTCCTGGCAACTTTGGTTTAAAGAAGAGGTGTTTGCTGAAAGACGCCAGAGCATGACGATACATGTTCAGATATTGCTGAGAGGACTTCGACTCAGGAAGTAACAAATGTGTTTTTGGTAAATATTCGAAAGCAGAATCTAGTATCACGCACATTTAGTATAAACTTACAACCTAATACTGGGATCTTACCAGCAAATGCCCCAAGCGTGTAGGAGCTGCTTGTGAATGCCAAGCTTGATCCTATGCAATTTGCTTTTGCCGGCCACATTCCAGGAAGTGACGTAAGGTTTTGAGTGCGTTGAAGCTGGTCTGTGATATTCTGGACTGCATCAAAGTATTTCGACTCTCCAGTGACCTGGCTCAAGCGGATGAATTCAAGGCTTAAACTGGCAATTTGGGCGACTAGGACCCCATTTTCTCCAGGAATCTTCCCTTCTCTCTTTTTATCCCACCAATAGTATGGGGTAGGAATACCACTTGCGGTATCAAAGGCCTCGTAGAGCAAGTCACCTAGTTGCTTTGCTTTTTCAAGCAGAACAGGATACTGATGTCCGCTAATATCCCACGCACCTAGTAACCCCCCTAAATAACGGATGTTAGTCTCAAAGACTGGCACACGCTCTGCGTTTGGCCTCGAGAAATCGATCTGTTTTAAGGTATGGAGAGCATCCTCGAATTCCTTGCTCAACCCCATGATATAAAGGGTATCAAGTGAATCCACCACTGTGGCTGCCCAGCCAACAAAAGTATCTTTCCATCCCCCGGAGAGTGGCATCACCTCATCATGTAGCCACGCATTTTTCTTGTACCCATTCCAAGCATGTATAAATTCCTTTCTCACTCGTTCCTGCCTCTGCAGACGTATCGCTCTCGCATCTTTGGATTCGCTTGAAAAGGATGCCTGTATCTTGTAACGACCAATACGAGGAGGTTGGTTCCCGGAAGATACAGGAAAGGGCTGCCAAGCTCGGGTGTTTCTCTTGAGATTGTTATTTGATGTTATAAGAAAGAACAAGAACAAAGTCACAATCGCCAAAAGAATGTAGCGAAGCCGCGCTCTATGTGGTACTATTCCCAAGGGGTGTGGGTAGAATTGTTTGTGGTCGTGGCGCATCGTGTAGACACCTGTCGTTGGAAATTCCTTGAATTCCGTTTGATGTCACATAGATCGACTGTAGAGAAAGTGAATGGTGAGATGTGTTATGCAGTTGTTTCTTTGAACTTCAACCCTCTCCGTCGAGTTGAAAAGGACGAAGCATGAAGGGTTGCCCGATCATAACTGGAAACAACATTCGATTGTTCGACAGGGAGCCTCTGAAACCAGAAGGAAGGAGCTTTGACCAAACACAAAGTACTCTTTGATTGGCAGCTCCAAGGTACGACTTACATTCTAGATCTCACAGGGTTGTTCAACTCAGACATACTCGGTGTTTCACGAGGTGACCTAAGCGGGGATTAAGTGTTAATAGGTTAGCCCGATGGGATAGTTTGCGGGAGTGGCTTTCCTATGAACCTTAACTCTGCGCCGCATATTTATCCGCTCGAGCCACTTTCTATTTTTATAAGGCGAGGCAAAGGGATTGCAAGTAAGTGATCGAGGTGATGTATTTTCGGGGATTGCTCAGGAGGGGATTGCTCAGGAGGGAAGATTGTTGATCGTTATCTTGCTGATCCATGTTCTCGCCACTAGGAAGTTCTCCTAAGTTAGCCCGTGCCCTCCCCAGGCTGTGATGTAAGGCTAATCACGTGTAGTAGACATATCACGTTACTTTGGCCCCTTGACGTGCTTGGCTATAGAAAAACGGTTGAGATCGAGGCAAGCTACAGGTCATCCCCAGCAATACCCTTATCAAAGTCGTGATGCAGATAGGTTCTTCGGTATACAATATATCAGCGGCAGTCCCAAATCCACCCCTGCTCTCAATTTGAGAGTTTGAAATGCGCCATACTTCTATCTTCACTATCACCTAATTTTACGCATCCTTGAAAGGTACATGACACTTCAAAGGTTTGTCAGCCCACTGTCACTCAAATGCCTGAACCCGGTCTTATTCCGCAAAACTTACCATTTCTACTCCAGTGGTTCCTTTCTTCAAATGCTCAATAACACTCTTAAAATCATCTGTCCCTGTGAACGCCTACATACCACAAAAGTCCCATCATTAACACACAAACTTTCACCCAAGCTCATCATGAAAAGTGGAAGTAAGAGTCGTCTCACCATGTGGTCCTCCATACTCCTCCACCCAATCATCAATACCACCGCCCTCCCTTGTTCCTCCTCTTCACGGTGCCTGACCATCTCCAAACTGCTTCCCCAGTCCATCCACCCCAGATAACCCTTCGGAAGCTCTTTTAACTTCCCAACTGCTTCTTTGAACTCCTGTAATCCATGCATAAACACCTCATCCGTGCCATAAAATGTCGCTATTTCCATGACTGCCGGACTAAGCAGCGGCTGGGAGATCTCGTAGATATGGAAGATAACCGCATCTTCCATTATCACAGCAAGATTCTCTCTGAATGGTTGATGGGTGGATGAGGCCTCGAAGGCGCGATGGGCGGATATGGAGGTCCAGTCTAGGGATGCATATTAGTCGAACTGAGAAAGACCGAAGAGTAAGAGAGATGAGCTAGGAATTCCATCAAAGGGTTGATTGGCTGCTCAACTCGCGTCGTCCTTGATGCATCAACGGGGACAATGATAAATGCACTTTTTCGATTGGTCAAAGTCGTCAGGAAAAGAAGAACTGGAAAGTAAACAAACCAATGCACCAAACAACCTCATTCTTCGCCTCCAACTGTGTCCCATAATACGACCGCACAAAGCCATCTTGGCTAGCCACCGTATCAAGTGCTTCGCGCCCTACACATTTTCATTCGAGTTAGAACCAGTCTAATGCGTCCTTTCACCCACCTGCTCTATTGGTTGGTTATCGAAAGAAAGTATAAAAACAACTTTACTCACAAATCTTATAACTTTCGCTCCCTTCTGAGATATCAACATTGGGTTTCAAAGTAATACGGCAGATTTCCGTGACGGGTTCATCCTTCGTCACCATTTTGCGTGGAATGATGTTCGTCTCGGGAGGAGAAACAAGCACCTTGGATAGTTGGAGATTAAAAAGGTGACAATAATTTGATTTGGGGAGGCAGAGAAAGCTCTTGGAGAAGCTTAAACTGCAGTGAGTGAGGGTAGGAATGATGTGTATTTCTCTTCGCTTTCACAAGCGGAGTTGCCCCACCCCGTACCAAGTAATCGTGAACCCAGTCCGAAGTCGTGCAAGACCATACATACACTATGGGAAACACACGCTAATACATGGGACGACTTGGAGGGTTTGACGACAATTATTTGTCTCATATCATATCTTCATACAATGTGCTAAGCCACACTCTACAAATTAACCGACCCTTCCAGCTGTGTTAGGTCTACACACATTTCCACACCCACCCCATGCATCTTCAAATAAAAAGTAGGTAGAATTGTTATCATGATTTAACTTTTTGTATTTCGAGGTTCACATTTAGCTTCATTTGTAACCTCGCGGAATCGTACGCCCGCCAAAAGACCACCCATAAAACCACCCAGTTCAATCACCATCACTGTGATATAAGATGTGTCTTCCTGCACCACTCATGTGTATACGGGTGATTTTATCCACCCTCTCTCCCTCTGATAGGTTATCATGTTCAATTTGAGGCCCTATGGCGTTCGCTTTCCAGTCTCGAGTAGAGCATATATCTGTAGCAGAAAGTGTTAGCCTCCCAAATCAGCATAAATACGATGAGTGTAAACTTACAATGCCATCTGATTACATTCAGCAGTTCCCGTAATCGTAACCAATCTCTCATTCGAGTTGTCTTGAGGCTCATTAATCTTAATGACGCTATTACTGAGCTGTCTAATTTCATTGATCTTCGCGCCACCCTTTCCAATGATGGCACCAACCATATCGTTTGGAATATAGATCTGCTGAGTCAATGGTTGACCAGGAACAACACCTTGCATAGGTTGTGCTGCAGGACCAGCATGGGGTTGAGGAACAGCATGGCCAGCTTGTTGTGGCTGCTGTGGGCCAACACCTCCATATCCAGCTACAGCCGGAGAACCACCATAATGCATAGTAGCAGCGGGAGTTTGTTGAGCTGTTGGGCCTGCGGCGTATGGCTGGCCGTAAGTGTGTCCGGGAGTATTGTGACGAGCACGGTCGTTACGACGATTGTGATCGGGATGACCGTAACTGCCACCCGCTGCCTGAGGAACATATGGCACAACTTGCATGCCACCTGGTACAACCCCTGCAGGTCCGCCGCTTCTCGACGCATATGCAGATGCAGCTGGTCCGCCGAATCTCTCAGTCAATTGCTCAAATAATGTACTACCAACATAGTATGTGGCAATGTGAACGGCATCCGCGACACCAAGCACAACAAGAGACCGTTCAGTTGACAGGGGAAGGTAAGAGTCAGAAGCATTCAAGCGAGCTCCTGAAGCTTCTTGGATTTCTCGAATCCTTACGCCACCCTTGCCAATAATCGAACCGATCAAAATGTGTGGAATGAGTAATCGTAGAGGGTAAGTCTTCGAGTTGGGGTCCGAAGAAGCTTCCAACGGCTCGTTGTTCAAGGTACGAATGATCAGACCAAAGGCCTAAGAAGTATTAGCTGGTCACTCTTTAGATGTCAAAACAAGAAACATACTTTTGCTACGGCATCAACGACACCCGAAACCGTCAGAATTCTCTCCACCGCCCCCTTCTGATAATCACTGACAGTGCACTTCGCACCGGACAATTTCCTAATCATTGAAACATTCTCTCCACCCTTTCCAATGACCGTTGCAGCTTCTGAGCTAGTGATAACAGCTCGGATGTGAATCCACCCACTCTCGTCATGAGGTAACGCGGAGCCCGAAGCTGCAGCAGCTGAGCTCGAGCTTTGGGTTCTCCCAGTTGTGACGGTGCTCTCGATTGGTTGTGCTCCATCCTTGGTCGTGGGGGCATCGGTAACTACAGTATCACCTTGTGCATCCTTTACTTCCGGCTTTGTCCCATTGGTGTCTTCGGATTTAGCATCTCCGTTCGATGTTGGCGCTGGAGCTTCGGCCTCGGTACTAGCAGTGGGCTCTGGTTCCTCTTCCTGTCTCTCCTCCTCTCCTTTCACAATTTTGTCTAAAGCTGGCCGTTTGGCATCGGGCTGATCGCTTGGAGCTGAAGGAGAAGAAGGGTCTTCAAGAGGACGTTTTGTCGATTGTGTAGGGGCTGTTGTGGGTGAGGCAGACATTTTTGTTTGCTATTTGGTTAATCTTTTCTTATCTCTTCTCTTTGTGTCACTTTTAAGCTGAACAGTGATCGGAAAGTTTTTGGAAGGCAAGTCAAATGACTGCTTTGGATTGGATTGATTCGTCTTATGTACACCGGGAAGAGTCTTCGAAGGAAAACGTGCTGGTGTTGGGGTCGGAGGGAATGGAGAGCGTGTGTGCTTGACGGGAATTGCGGAGAAGAGAAGGTGGTCGAAGGGGAGGAAGTAGGTAGGCTGGATGTGTGTGGTGATTCAACAAGACCTCTCTTTTCTAGATATCTTGTGAAAAGGATCTGCAGACTCTGTAAAGGGATTTTGGAAGTTGAGGGAGGGCGATGAGTATATCTTTTTTGTGACAGGAAAAGATATATGATAGAGGTGAAATGGTTGATGAGCTGAAAGATCCTCTGGATAGAAAAGCAGTACTAGGGACCAATCCTCAAACCTTAGGTTCCACCAACGATCTGGATTTATCGTTGTCTCTTAAATCTCCTTTTTTATCCTTTTCTTTCCTGTCCCCCCTAGTTTGTATCGAGGTCTCAAATGTATGATGCTTGACTGCTGCTCGTGCCAGTCTATTGGTGCTTGGTGATCCGCTTCAACAATAGAATGGAAAGTATTTGCAAAATAAAAGCGACAAAGAATCGAGACGCAATAGATGCGGAGTAAAAAATTGAAGTCTTAAAAAGATCGCGTAGATCTCTATTTCCCGAATCAATTTTAGTGATATATGCGAAGATAGCTTCGCATCAATTGATGGACTATAGCTAGTCGTCCTATCGAAGTAGATGCAATAGTAGACAGAAGCTGTAGATGGGGGATGTATTGAATGAAAAAGGGGAGAATAAGGAAGAGGTCAAAACATCCAAAGCAGATGTGGATGAGCTGTTGAAGTTAACGCAAGTAGAGGTGTAATGTAGGCTACGCGATACTGGAAAGATCTACAATGCGAAGAGCTCTAGCTTCAGATTTTTGGGTGGCTAGCGTAGAAAATGTTTAAGTTATGCTTGGATATTTCCATAACTAAGTTACAGCAGCGTGAAAGTTATGTAAGTTCATACCTAAGGTATCAAGGTATCAAGAATATTGTTCCTCTCTCCTCTCAGACAAGGATCTATCCGTGCGCCATGATCTGCACGTGTTTTCGTTCCAAGTACGAAACGCGCTACTTGCTTCTCAATATCAGACTCTATCAGTCTGGAATTCTAAAAGGAGAGACCGACAGGTATCCTTGGAAGGGATTTCTCATCAAGCTCGGTTTTGACCTCAATCGAGTATCCCGAACGAACAAGGAAACAAACAAAGGACTTTCTAAACAATCGGTCCTCATCGATGGATATTGACCAAGAAGAAGAACCACGTGTGTCTTCATCGACCTACACAGCACATCTCGACCGAACACTCAAGGATCTCCAAGACAGAGTCAAAGAGCAAGAACTTGTGCTCCAAGAAGTGAGTGTTTGTTTCATACCCCTTAATATTTCACCACCCTGCATATCGAGTTGAGTTAACAAATTCGACCAGCTCCGAGCAAACGCCCCAACACCACCTGACTCCACTCTTCTTCCGTCACAAGATTTGCGGACAAAGCTTTCCCACATTCTCGCCCACAAAGAAGCTTACCAATCCATTCTCTCCACCCCACCATACCTTCCCCCCGCCAACTCACCCCTCCCCGCCCTCCTCGCCTACCGTACCACCCTCAGTACCCTCCAAGAAACCAACTCACACATCCCCACCCTCACCCAAACCCTCCACACAACCCTCGGCCACCTCTCCACCGCCCAATCGCACCTCAACTCCGCCCAAGCCATCTCCTCCAGCCTGCAAACCCGCATCCTTTCCCTCCAGCAGGAGATCCACCAAAAAACACAAAAGACCCCGTCCCAAGTAGCTTCTGATCTCCGAGCCGCTTTTAAGCAAGGAAAGCGCAACTATGATGCTTCGACAAGTAAACTGGTCCGCGCATTCAATGAATTCATCGACGGATACTTATCACTCATGCTTGCGGCGGAAGAGCTAGGCGGGCCGATTGTGGGCGACATGATGGACGTGACGCCTGGTGTGCTAGCGGTAGGGTTTAACGCGCAAGGAAGGCCGAAAAGGACGCGTGACGGGAAGGATAAGGAGCGGATGAGTGGGCTTGGGAGACAGAGGCGGATTGATGAGATATGGGGTACTGATCCACGTGGCGGCGATGGCGAGGATGGGGAGCGAGAAAGAGACAGGGATGAGGATGGAGGTTGGGATGAGCGAACAGCAGCAGCAGCCGAGATGCGTGATTTAGCCGAGCAACTGTTGAATGCTTTATTAGAGAAAGATGAAACCAGCACGGATGGGTTCATAGAGATCAAGAAGGAGACTGCTGCTGTGAGGTTCTTAGTCCGGAGCAAGGTTGCGCAGTTCCATTTCAAGGATGCACGACGCTTAAGGTTGGTGGATTTTGAGAAGGATATTGAATGATTACTTTATATAATTGCCATGCACTGCTATACACTGCTGTGGCTTTCATGTAGTCTCTGCTCACTTATCACAGCAAGCCAATTAGACAAGCAAGAATAACTTATATATTGACCAAACAAACGAATCAGACTTCCCAATTTTGATCCAAACAGAAAAGAGTGCCTACAAAAACGCCTCAATATAAATTTTTTTAATTTTGTGATTCCTCCCCCAACCATGCCCTACCCTACAAGAGACCTTATGTAGAAGAAAGTTTGATATGAACAGCCCTGCACCACCAAAAAAAGAACTAACAAAGAAAACAAAAACTTGTGACCTAGGTATAGAAAATGAAACACTTCAAGTAAAATCGCACAACGGCGGGCAACAAAGTTCAAATGTGACCATTTAATACCACCACCCTTCCCAATCATCATTCAAATGCTGGTAGGGAACGCCACCCATTTCCTTGTAAACGCCGAACAAGATCATTAATATGACTCAAGGAAATATCCACCGTATAAAGCTCCCTATTTTGCCCGACCAAAGATATGCCTTTTATGTTTATTACCACCCTTTTTACCAGGAGAATCTCCTTGCTTTTCTTCTTCGTCTTCATCGTACTTGGACTTGTAGATCCTATAATCCGTTAGATACGTCTGATAAGTCCAAACAGTCGAGAACTTACCAGCTGTTGCCGATCATACTAATACCCTTCGCCTCCGCCATACGATAGAACCTCGCGCTCTTCTTCAGGTCCTTCTTGCAGCCTACACCTTGAGCATAGCAGAAGCCAGCCTCAGCCAGAGCATCGCCATCACCCCAAGCTGTCTGATATTAGCCGTTATTCACACCATTTGTAGTTAAATGAAACTTACATCCAGCAATTTCAAAGCATCTCAAAGCGAGGACTTTATCTTGCTCAATACCCCAACCATTCATGTGGCTAACCCCAAGTTCATATATGCTCAAGGCAAACTGTGCTTTCCTGGTCTTCCTTTCCACAATATCCACATTCTTGCCATCCTTTAACAAATCCTCATCGTCGGCTACCTCAAGACTAGCAGAATCGGCGGCCTTTCTTAGCCAAGCCACACCTTCCTTCTGGTTTGGTCGCATTCCCCAGCCATGACGGCAAGCAAGAGCATACAAAAGCATGCCCGTGGGATGGTTTTGTCGGGCGGCAAGACGCAAATGATAAGTAGACTTGGTAAGAGCCCCCGCTTCATGGTACTCAATGGCTTTAGAAACATGTTCTTCTCCAGACAGCTCCGCAGATGGGGCCAATGAGTGTTGAGATTTAGGCTTAATAGTGGCATTAGATGAGGCAGCTGACGGTGCACGATCATTCGGTGCTCCGTCTCTGTGCAAGGAGGGAGGCGCCTCGAATGGTGATGCTAGAACAGGGTCTGTTAGGCTTCGCCCTCGTTCTGCGGGCGTCGGTCCAGGAGTCAATGAACCATGCTCAAGAGAAGGACGAGTTTGAGCGAGCTCTGGTCTAGATGAAGTTGATGGTCGAGATGGAGGTGATGGAGGAGGTCCACCCTCAACTTCTTGAGCATTACTGGACGAGACGGGTTGCTCCCATACAGATTGTGATTGCGGTTGGTTTTCCTGGAATATTGCGGAGCTACGTTGCAACATCTTGCCTCTAGGCAGGGAGAACTTTGAGTATACATAGGATGGAGCAGCACCTTCAGCAAAATTGTTATCAGGGAAGCCGTCACCATTCATGCTGACAGGGGTATGGGCAGTATCATCCGTGAGTATGAACGATGGTTGGCTATCTGAAGATGCCTGCCGTGAGGGTGCTGTTTTAGGCGTCTCAGAAGGATGATTACTTGACCTACTTATAGGACGGGAGAAGTTGAAGGCAGGTCGTGGTAGACGAGTGCCACCAATAGAAATTTCGGAGCTTACTGATGGTGACCGGAACATTGCAGGAGTCAACGATGGAGAATTGGGTGACGTTGAATAAGCACTGGTTGAAGATAGCTTGCGCTGAGGGGAGTTTGGGCCCATGGAATGTTCATCATCAGAGCTTTCTACAGACATTGATCTAGGACTAGGGGCGCGTGGTCCAAAGGGCGATCGGGGAGGCGCCAGAGCTCTAGGACCAAAGCCACCTACAGCCAAGGATCCATCTGGTGCTTTCAGAGCACGTTGGCGTAGGGATTCTGTACTTGGACGAGATGGGGCATCGGAAGGGGATCTACCCGGTCTGGGCGAGCGCGGGCCTCGATATGGTGAGCCAGAAGGGGAGTCGATTGGTCGGGGAGAGATCCGCCCCTGGTGGGGGGCAGAAGGTGAGCGTTCTGGTCGAGGTGAACGCCCTTCATGCGGCACAGATGGTGAGCGTTCTGGTCGTGGTTGCTGAGGGTTAGAGGTTGAGCGATCGAATCTAGGTGACCGACTTTGATGAGGGGCAGAAGGAGACCGCGCTGGTCGAGGATCAGGACGCCCAGACTGTAGCGCAGCAGGGTATTGTCTTGACCGGGGTGGGCTCTCTCGATATTGCTCATAGGAAGGCGATTTTGCTGGTAGCGGCGACGCTCGTCCACGGTATGGCGCATCTATAGGAGATTGAGCAGGGGTACCTTGAGGCTCGCCTTGTGGTGATCGGTGACCATGGTCTATAGATGCTGGCGAAAGCTCTCTCCTTGCTCCAAAGAAACCTTGTTGTTCCGAGCGACTGGCAGGACTCCTGCCCCTAGAATCTTCCTCGTCCTCTTCATCCTCACTGGCGCCCTCGCGAATGTTGTCGTTGGCAGGTTCGAACTTAGACGCAGGCTCAGTGGGCATCTCTCCAAGTTGAGGATATACCGAAACTGGCCTGAATAGCGGCGCCTCGACCTCGGTTTTTTGTCCACGGGTTTCGCCAGCAGGAGAGGGAGGCGAGATGTCTGTACGCTCAGAAGAGGCCGAACGGAAGAAACCAGATCTATTCTGACCCAATGAATTTGCGATTGCAAGAGGTGGTAGTCTGCTCATGCGCCTTCCTCCTTGCGCACTTTCTGTCAATTGCTTTGCCAGAAGTCGACTTTGCGCGGCAAACGCATCCAAGGGCGAAAGCTCCGGTGGAATTTCTCCCACAAGATGTAGTCTGGGTGATGGCAATGCTCGAGGGGATGGGAGTGCGCTGCTGACATTGCTCAGTGGTCCATGGGAGTGTGACCGAAGGTCAATGAAAGTTGGTCTGTTGTTGTTCGGCATGTCTGCGTGTGGCCAAGAGCCTCTCTATCAATCTCAATATATTCCTTCTCTCGCAGAATTCGCAGATATGGCGAGGGGTTATGATGTAACGGATGGCACGATCGCGGTCCCCTTGCTCGACGACTTTGTAATTTTCGAGGCATAAAACGTTGTGGCTGCAGAATAGACGTTGAGTATGTATCAGCGACTAAGGTGGTTGTTAGTGAATCGGGGCGCAGTTAAACGACCTTGTGGATGTTGGGTCTGGGCGGCAGAGGTTGATGCGAAAGAAGCGCGATAAAGTAAGGAGATGGTGACGGGCCGTGTGTAAAAGTCTAGAGGACGGGAAAGAATTGAAACTGGTGAAGGAATGGTGCCGATCGAGCAATTGAATGGAATTGAAGTAGTTTAAACGTTGTGGTCTGCTTGTAAAGTGTCTAGGTGACCGAGCGCACAGGATTGATTCGATAGAGCGCCGGTACGATAAATTAGAGAAAACGGTTCCGACCGAGGTGGTGAACAGATGACAAGCTCCGAATAGAGAATAGAATAGGACAGGATAGGACAGGACAGGTAGTAAGTAGGCCCAGAAGGATGTCGTCGTCGAGAGGTTTAATTGGCGGCAGACATCACTGACAGAGAGTCTTGCAAATGTTGAAGTACTTTCCCGCTAGGTAGATAGTAGTCATTGTCTGCAGTTTCCTTTTTGCCGTTGCCGCTGGTAATTTCCTCCCCACTCCAGAACTGTTCCTTTTCGTCGATTGTGTGCGAATGCGTGAGAAATAGCTGCCCGGGATGCAGTGGCTACAGATAGTAGTAGCACACAGTTTAGCCCGAAAGGGATACGACAACTTTCTTGAGAATACGGGGTTTTCTGAAGAAGATGAAAAAGATGAACAGATGAACAGATGAACAGATGAACAGATGAAAAAGTGACCGAGTGACCGAGTGACAGCCCTACTGCGAAGGAAAGGTAAGAAGAAGCAAAAACGAAGAAGAAGAAGAGGAAGAAGGCCAAAACAAGCAACAGCCTTCCCTCTTTGAAAAATAAATTGTTAGGCGAATTGAACAGAAAAACGAACCAGAATTGAAAGAGAAGGAGAACTGCGGAATCACATTGGACGAACGCACATTAGGCGTGGGCTTGGGCTTGGGGGGGTGGTAAGATCAAGTGCAAGTGCAAGTGCCAAGAGCCAAAACGGAGTATCAGAAGTTCGTTCCAACCTACTCGAGCATCCCCAGCTTGCTAGGAGTTGGTTCATGGTGCATATAGTTAGATACATACACACACACACATATACATACATACACACATACATACATACATACACACATACATACATACACACATACATGCACACAGTTCACGATGCACATCACAAGTCACCAGAGAATACTTCGTAATAAGTAATAAGCTAGATCCATCTCCTCAATTGACCTGCCACCTGCCACCTACTTCCACTTGACAAGAAAAACTTCTATAAATATCTCGAGGCTCTTGCAAAGTCTTCATTTTCCTCCTCTCTCCACCCTTTCAGATGCTGGCGTGATTAAATCACATTTCCCATTCGTCAATTGAAACCCATTTTGATGAGAAAAAGGGTGGAGAACGAGCAGGAGCTAGAGGGAGAAAGTGGGCAGAGTGGAGTTTAAGGGGGCTGTTGCTTGCTGCCGTTCCTGGCTAGAACGCCTTTGGAAGCCTTTTTTTTTCGTACCGTAGACGCCACAGGGGTTCGGGCTTTCGTGAGGGTGTGCGCATGACTTTACTTCTCTTCGTCGTACAGTACCTATGTTCGGGAATCTCGACAATTCATTGATTCATTCATTTATTCATTCATTTATTCATTCATTTATTCATTCATTCATTCATTCATTTATTCATTCATTCATTCATCCACCCACCACTAGAGTAATAGATAGCTGCCCGCTGCCAGAACTTCTCTCCGTCACTTGAGATCGCTTGAGACCCCAATCTCCAAGATTGAAGCTAGAAGGATTGAAGGAGAGATTCTTCATTTCTTCTCTGTACATCTCCTCCGCTCCCCAATCTCCGCTTCTCGCGAGGCAATAACTTACTGCAACTAGCCTGCTGCATCAACATGGAAAAAGAATCCCGGTGCTGTCACCCATCGCTGTCACCCATCGCCATCACCCGTCCCTGCAGAAATCACCGTCACGACCTTTCTACCCCGGATTCCTAGGGGTCTATTACGCGCATACGGCACTGTCGCTTGGTGGCCTCGGACGATGCTTATTGATCCGGCTTTCCTTCCTCCCTCCTCTTACGTACCTCCGTACGTTCCTCTTTTTGAGTCAACCATGAAACACCATCTACTCCTTGGTCTGTCAGATCATCCTGTTCATCCTGCCAAAGTAAAGCCGAGCTACTTGGCGAGATGGATGACGATACCGCTTCTCTGTTTCACGTATTCACATCAGATGCTTACCCATAGACCAGTACTTGGTACATTGAAGCGCTTCCCTCTCCAAGTAGCTCATTTGTAATGGATTTTTTTTTTTTGGCATTCCCTTCCAGATCCTACCTAATAATCAATATACAAATCCTCTGAACTCCAACCCATAATCAACCCATAATAATGTCTGGCCCATAAATACGCATTTTTATCTTTTACGCTACAGATTCTTCGAATGCATTTTCTTTAATCTGGTTGCTCCCTCATACACACCACGGTCGACCGCCGCAGCAACTGTCAATGTACCTCCAACAATAGCACACAGACCCGTTAAGAATCCCGCCAGTGTCTTCGTTCGTTCTTCACGGTTGATAACCTTCATTGGTGAGATATCCTATTCATGAATTAGCAATCTCCCAGATATCCAGACGTGTAGTAAGACTTACATAAGAGAAGAAGACGCCTGGAATTCCGCCCCGCGAATGCAATTTCTCCTTGTGACCTTCGGCAGAATCATCGCCACCATTCAGACTTCGGCGATGACTTGTGACAGAATATTGGTGAGTCTCAATACTTCCATCTTCCAAGTGGCCGTATGCTCCAATATCCACACTGGCATCATGTGGCGGGCTATTCCAATTTTGATGTTCCCAGCCGAGAGGGAGGTAAGATGTTGAGACAACCTTGACAAAATACATAAAGTTGTAGGCAGCTTCATGTGTAATTTGCTCAGTGTTGTCAAGAGGATTCAAGTGATGGGTAGTCCATGGCAGCAAAGAGCTTGCACCCAACTTCTCCGTAACCTGCTTTGGGAGCTCGGGACCGAATCGCAGATGGTGGATCTGGTGCGAGAATACATGGCCTCCTGGAACTGGGGTATCAAAGTAGTTGTTAAGGTCATGAACGTGCATGTTTCCGCTGGTGAAACTACGCCCAGGAGCAATGTGGAAGTTCCCGACCACCTTATTCACCCGAATACTGCCCTCAATGCGACAACCCTCTTTGCGTTGTTCATCCAGTCGTTCGCCATAATGTTCACGTTGACATTGTTCCACATTTTCTCCTCTACCGAAAGCCCATGATTGTGACGCATATGCCTCTCGTACTTCGTCGCAAGTATTACAGCAACCTGGTTTCTTCGCGCTTGCAGGAGGGAGCGCGCCGTAACAACCACCACAGTAATCAGGATCGAGATGCGTCGCTTCGTTATCCGGATGGTGTCTGCATTTCCATTAGTCGCAAATCGGGGATCAGACAACGCAGAACATACAATTCCAGAGCCTTAATATCAATAACCCCACCACCTTCTTCCTGAGGTGCTAGTCTGACCTTGCTTACTCCGTGCATGACTCCAGTTTGCTGCTCTCCGGAAACGTCCATCACGTCCAGTGTCAAGAGCTCACATGGGATTTTGGGAAAAGTGATGTTAAGATGAATTTCCATCTTTTCTCCTGAAGAGATCAATCAGCACTCAATGGTGTCGATATTAAGATAATATCCTTTAACGAACCTCTTCCTTTGTCAACTACTAATTCTGGGTGTACTACCACCCTTCTGTAGTCCGCCCATTCTCCAAGCGTCAGGTACAGAACGATCAGCAGTGAAGCTATTGTAACAATTCCTCCCGAAGTTGTGCGCACGCGTGCTTCGTCGACAGTTTTTGTAAAGGCATCGAGTCTTGTAAAACGAGATTTCGCAGGCATATTTGCTTAATGGGGCTTGTGTAAAAAAGGGAATTGAGTGTGGGCGGAAGATCCAACAAGCAGCTGCGTAGCCTTGCGGCGTTGAATCGAATTGAGGAGGGGGGTACTTTCAAGAAGACATAAATATAGAAAATATGGAATTCAAAGGAATCGAAATGCAATTGAATTGTGAGAAGATAATCAAAGTCGTCGGATATATGTAAATGTGAAAGAAATATCACAGACTCTGCAGAAGTACCAAATAAGAGCAAAGGCAGGAATTATCTAAAGTTGTTCGATTCAATATAATTTACTTGAGGACAGCTTGCAAAGGATTTGGATCTCGGCTTTCGCTGAGCTCTGTCCGGCAGCGTAGCCGCATCGCCCGTGCGCCATAAACTCGTGCACGTACCCGCGTACTGTACCTTGCAGGGGTTTCTTACGCGTTCAGACTGACACAGACCAAGAGATGCAGAAGTGAAGAGGCTCCATAATGCTGTGTGATATGTGATACTTGTGATACTTGTGATACTGCAATGTTATTGTGCAAACGAAGTGAAGAACTGGGTTCCAATCCGGTTTGGGCCCAGACTGTCCCTGCTGGCGGCGGTCTTACTTCAGGAAACGCCACACGTGTCTGGAAGCAGAGACAAAGACACATAGAGGGGTGGAAGCAAAGCACTGATCCCAGCACAGATTTTGTGGATATATAGTGACTCAGCTCTATTGCATGCGAAACCTCCCTCGCCAGCCGCCAGCCGCCAGGTGCTTTCACGTGCTTCTTTACTCACTGGGCTTTTCGGTGACTGCAGAAGTGGGCTGTCGGGCTATCGGGCTATTGGTAACTTATAGATAAGTATGCGGAAGAGATGATTCACAGTCAAGTGGAAAATCAGGCACTCACTTATGCACTACCTCCCTCTATCTTAGGCCAATGGGCGACCGCATCCGACTACGGACGCTTCAACCTTGCTTATATAATAAAATACTTAATCCCTGCTCAAAAACGCTCTTTGTCCTTCCATCATCATAACCAAAACCCGAATAAATGTCACACAACGACTCTCCTTCCAACTTCTCGACAATCTTTTGTTATTATAAAATTCCTCGTCGCTTTCTTTCAAATCTCGCTAGTTGATCACAATATCTCATTCTAAGAAGAGACTATCCATTTGCGGGACCATCTGTTTCCAACACCATCTGTGCCGCATCTTCGCACATTACCTGCGATTGTCGATCTTGATATTTTATACATACAACTGTTGCCTTCGCTAGGAATACCGACCTGAATATGATGCAGCGAAACTCTGCTCCTCCAAGGGGCCCCCGTCATGGATCTTCTGGTGGAAGAGGTGGTGGCCGTGGCGGAGGAATCGCAAAAAGACGAGCGGGAGGACCAACTCGGATAGACAAAGATGGTGACTTGGATATGGAAGCTGCAATGGGAAGCAACGCGCGCAAAGCTGGAAAGTCTGGCGCAGAGGATTCGATACCTACTCGAGCTCGCGCAGACAGGAGGGGAGGCATGAAAAATTCGAGTCGCGGCGGAAACCTCACCATGCAACGAACTCAGGCAGCCATACTTCGGGGAATGGATTCACAGCAGACCAATCTTTTGGTAACTCTTTGGGTCAAAGGCCTGAAGGATAGCAAGGCAGCATCGAACTCAGATGGAGGTCACCAATCGCTAGTACAATTTCTCGAGCGCAAAGCCTCGTCTCTAGACGCCAAATCGAATAGGACCGTGAAGATCAAGAAGGTATGTTTATCGCCATGATTGCTGGGATCACGAGTTTCACTGCGACGTCGCCGTTTTATCCTACTCTTGTCAATGCCAAGTTTCCTACAACGAGTCGAGGATCGACACTTCAGCTCTATCACTCCGTGATCCGCGATCGAATTCAAGGTTATCTATACCTTGCTAACATCAAATAGTCACACATGAAGGGTGACACAGTCATTGTTACAGCTACTCCGGAAGACGCGGCGACTCTTTTGAAGTTGAATGGATTTTCATTTGCTGGTGCCACACTGAGTGTGGAGGAGAAAGAACCATCATCGCAAGGGTCTGGATCTACTGGACAGAAGGGAGAAATCTCCGAAGAAGCCCAATCAATCCAAGACAAAATTCGAGAGATTCTCAGCACTCGATATGATGGCAATCTTAAGCTTCTAAATCTGTCGGCTTTAGGACAAGATGAGAGGTTAAGGGAAATGGGAATTTTCGACGACCGGAATTTGGTGTCCAAGCTTTTCCCTGTTTTGATGGTCGTATGCGACAAATTGTTCACCTCCCGTGAAGCAAAAAAGGAAGCAATTGTCAGTGTCACTATGACAGATAACGAATTACCTGATGTTTCGAATGTAACTACACTTGCTTCGACTTTCCCCGATCTAAAAAATCTTGACCTTTCCCGGAACAATTTTACCGATTTAAAGTCAATCAGATCATGGCGTTGGAAGTTCCGACATCTGGAGAATCTTGTTCTAACAGGCAACCCTATCGAAACTTTGGATCCGGAGTACAAGACTGAAATTATTCGCTGGTATCCTGAACTTCAATTTCTAAATGGTGTTCAAGTTCGGTCACCTGAAGAGACTGCCGCGGCTCTTGAGGCCATCAAAACACCTATCCCTATTTCGCCTCCAGTATTCCAAGACGTGGGACAAGTTGGAGAAAATTTTGTTCTCCAGTTCTTCAGCGCCTATGACACCGACCGGAACACATTGTTAAGCGGTTTCTACGATTCGCAATCCTTGTTCTCACTGTCCGTCAACATGACAGCCCCAAGAGATCGCACACATTCGATGGCAGTACCTCCCTGGGCCGCATATACCAAGCACAACCGCAACCTTGCCAAATTCACGCGCCCTCATGTCAGAAGTTCCCGACAGTATCGCGGCATACAAGCTATTCAACCCATCTGGAATGAGCTCCCAGCAACAAGACATCCTGACATTGCGACACAAGCTCACCAATACTTGGTTGAATGTCGCCCTCTACCTGGTCTTCCTGACCCAACCGGACAGAGCGTTACAGGAGTCGATGGCCTTCAAATCACAGTTCACGGCGAATTCGAAGAAAAGAACGAGAAGTTCTCAGACAAACCGCTTCGCAGTTTCTCGAGATCTTTCATTCTCGGTCCTGGGGCTCCTGGTGGTCCTCCTATTAGGGTGATTAGTGATCTTTTGACACTACGGGCTTGGAGCCCGCTAGTAGGATCTGCACCAGCAACCCAACCAGTTCAAGCAACGCAGCCAATCATCGGGGTACCTGCTAGTGCTCTTACACCCGAACAACAGCAACAAGCAATTGCGGCACAACTTTCTCAAGCTACTGGTATGAATGCTCAGTACGCTATAATGTGTCTAATGGAAACTGGATGGGATTTAGAAAAGGCATTTGTTGCATTTACTGCAAACAAGGTATATTTACTTTAGTCCCTCCTTGATTAACCTTGTCATCGGTACTAACATTCTTCTAGGACAAACTACCGGCAGAAGCATTCATCACTCCGAATTGATCGAATGTAGGGCATTAGGGAGAACCGGGTTTGGGTTCCGATCTGGATGTTGGCGAAATGGAATGTTTGTGAGATAAAGAATGGATGGAAGGATGGGCTATGCATAAATTGCTATGAGGCCACGAATCATTTTCTTGGGAGGAGTTTGATATCAGAACATGGCAAATTACAAAAACAAAACGGAGAAACATATTTGCCCATGTCACATCCGGTCTAGTTTGGTTTAGTTGTTTGATTAATAATTTGAGCATGGAGTTTCGGCATGGATATGATGTAGAGAGAAGGGGAAACTGAGAAGAGGGGGAAGGGACTATTTGTTGTATGTGTGGATTTCTGAATGGATATAGCTAGATGAGAGGATTCATTGCAATCGCAGGATGTAAAGATTACGTGGGGGGTGACATGGACAGAGGAGTCCTATCTGCATGTTTGAATTACAAGATGTATTTTGTCAATGTTCCATTCTGCCTGGTCTGACTTGACTCAACTTAACCTAACCTAATTTACCTCAATGTCCCACCCGTTCCATTTCATTATCCGTCTCTCCCCAGCAACCACTCCTCACCCACCCACCCGACTTTCTCATGATTCGCAACCTCCCCCCTTTCCCCCCTTAATCCATCCCGATCTGATCTATGATTATGCAATATCCCCCCTCCCTCCCCAACTTTCCCACTGCACAGCTTCAGGAACTGTAATTAATCCTCCTCAACCGCGCCCTCCCCCAAAAACTTAAGCTTGCTATGTTATGTATGTCCTTGCTTAATTTCCACCTATCCACCTATGCAAGCCACACGCCAAGCAAAAGCAACCGCCGACCAAAATAAATGAATTACTTGTAACTTAACTAGTTATCTCTATTTACTTTTTATTCTCGTTATGGCATGGGTGTCCAGGAAGCAAATACATCAATCGATAAGATCGAAAAGCTAGCCGAGTCTCTCTGTATTCCGCATTACATGTGCACATATATATATATACATAAACATGCACACTCAAAGATAACTAACTATACAATTACTTTTCTCTATTCATATTCTCTCCATCTCATTTAATTATTGCTTCTTTTAACTTTTCTATTCAAATCTACATCTGTATTCTAATATGTAGAATGAAAGGCCATTATTATGCATACATACATACTCTCATATATCATCTCCATCCATCCATATCAAAACTATCATGGTATCTAAAGAACAACCGATCCAATACCGATCCAATCATTCCTGCCAAGAGAAAAGAGAAGAAGAAAGAAGATTAAGAAGGGGTCCTTGCAATAAGGTAGAAGTGAGGTAGTCCAAACCCCTCACTCAATTAACTGAGCTCATATAAAATCCAAAAGCAAAGCACCACCCGAATCTACCCACTAAGGCACCTCACCGATTCCCCTCCCACCCCTCTCCTCAAACTCCTCCCTAGCCTTAACGTTCGCCACGGCGCTTTGGAAAGCACTCGTTAAATCGATATGGAAAAGCGGTCTATTCAGACCATTCACCACGGCTACCCTGCCTCTCGTGGCTCGCTTACTAACCACCTTCAAATCGCTTCCACTGCCACTTGCACTATCCGAGTCCCCACGGATCTCATCACCTTTGCTTTCTGTCCTCCTATTGCTCTCGACGGCCCTGTTTCCCTTCTCATTGTTATTCGCCTCCGCAGTCGCTGCAGCCGAGTCCTCGCCTCCGATCTCTGCTACGCTGAAAATAGGCTTCCAGCGATGCGAACCGCTTTCCTCTTCTATAGTTGGGTAGCCGAAGCCGGCAGAGACGAGCGCGCGTTTTGTCCAGCGGTTGTTGATGGATGTGAAATGCCAGTCGACGGTGGAGGGTGAGGCGTAGGTATCGAGTTGGTTGCGGACGTCGATGAGTTGTTGGATGGAAGTGATGTCGACGTTGTTAACGGAGCTAAAGTCCAGGATGATGGCGCGAAGAAGGGGACGATCGGAGTGGTCTTCGGTTGCTTTGCCGCGACGTGGGCCGGGGTCATTCCACGGGCGGTCACCAGGTCGTGAATAGTGGTCAGGATTTGTTCTTCGCGTAGTAGCGAAAATGGTATCGGTAAGATGGTCAAGGTAATGGTTGGCGTTAGGATAGTTGAACCCTTCAGAGAATCGGTAAATGAAGATTCCGGGATAAGGAGTCTGAACATCAATTTCGGGGTTGGACCCATCACCGTGGTCGAATGGTAGGAAGATAGTGCGAGAGGAGGCATCTTCAATAAGAGAGGTTTCGGATTTGGTGAAAGTGCCGTGGTCGGTGATTGGTGCGGACCTGTATTCACCAGTACCCATGACCGAGTGAACTCTGACTTTGCCGAGGAAACGACCCTTTGCCTTGATGATTCGGAAAACGAGAACGGCAAAAGAGACACTAATGGTTATATAGATACCGATTTCGATAGTGGTGAAAATAGTGACAATAACACCAGCAAAGAAGATGATAACCTCAAGTGGTGAGACTCTCCAGAATTGGTAGACAGTGTTTGGTGGAGTGATAAGATCACCGACTGCGTGGATGATAACTGCTGCCAAAGCCGCATTGGGAATGTAGTAGAAAACTGCTGGCAAGGCATAGATAGCAAGCAAGACGATCACAGCAGTGATGACACCAGCGAATGGAGTACGGACTCCCGCCTTTGACTTGATAGCAGTTCGAGAGAAAGAGCCGGTGGCTGGATAACCTCCAAGGAAAGCGCCAAAAATGTTAGTAATACCAATTGCTACCATTTCCTGGGAGGGATTGATAATGTAGTTGTTAACACGCCCGAATGATTTCGCAATCGCAATGTGCTCAATGAGCAATACAATCACAGTGGCTGGGAGATCGCCTACGAAAATCTTGATTATGCTCGAGTTGACTTGAGGAACTGCAGCATTTTGGAAACCTCGTGGGACCGTGCCCAATATCTTGAAGACATGGTGCTTGCGGTGATGCCTGTTGCAAAGCCAACTGATGAGTGTATACAACAGGATGACGAAAACGGTTCGAAGTGTGGCTGCGAAGAAGAAAGCCTTTTTGTGCTGAGGAAATTTCTTGGCTCCGTAGGTGCAAATCTAAAGATGTTAGCATCAATGATTGCGCGCGAAATAGTGAAAAAATGCTAGACTTACGGATCTAAGCAGATATAGCATTGTGAGAGCAGTAAGACCAATGGCGGCATCGAGAGTGGTTCTTGGCAGGCCTTGCAACGTGTGAATAAAAACCAAGTATGTCGATGCTCGAGTATTGAAACCTGAGATTCCCATCAAAGTCGGTACTTGTCCAACGGCAATGTTGATAGCAGAACCCGTCATGAATGCTGAGATAGAGGTGAGGGGAATCAAGTCCACAATCCAACCACACCGAATCAGTCCAATGAAGGCAATAATGCATCCTGCGATCACAGCCATGCAAGATGCAATGATATGACCGGGTACATCGGGGTGAGTCTTTGCGGCTTTCACAAGAATTTGACCAACGAGTGTTGACATGACAGCGACAGGCCCAATGGTAATATCCTTAGATGTAGCGAAGAACCAGTAGATAAGGACTCCCATGAAAGAAGAGTAAAGGCCGAATTGAGGTTTAAGCTCAGCGAGAATGGCATAAGCCATTCCTTGAGGCACAACAACAGCACCGATAGTGATTCCTATACGATATTAGTCATCATCGAGGGTGGTAGCTGAAGAGCGTGTCTTACCAGCAACCAGATCTCCAAATAGCCATTGCAGGTTGTAGCATCCAATCCAATTGAGGAATGGGAAAAGGGACCGACAGTAAGCTACGAGTTCGTGTCTATCTGGAAGAGTGTCCTTGATCCATTCCGAGCTTCGAGGTTCTTCTTCCACAAAAGTATCAGCTGTTTGAATGGAGAAGATTGATTCGCCTCGAAGAATCTCTTGACTGTTGAGTTCATCGCGATAGTTGAGTTTGATCCCGAGAACTTTGGCCAGTCCGTGGCCAATCTTGGTAGCAGCCATGGCCTGGAGGTGCTGCTGCTTTGTTTTGGTGATGGTGATGGTGGTTTGGTATGAGAGATGTAATGTAGGAGGATTAAGCGGATATCGGGGGAAGAAGCTTAGTCGTCAAGGGTAGCTAATCAAAGAGATCTGACAGGCCAACCTGCAAGATGGTGACTTTATCCAGGACCGGCTGCGACCTTTTATGAGGAAGTGGATGTGAGGCTGATATATCCCACAGCGACAGCCAAAGATCCAGATCCAAGGGACCGGGTCGAGGAGCGGGAACGGAGCGCTAGCCAAGTATCAGATGATTATCTCAGTCCTTACTACTACCTTGCTACCTGAAATGAGGGAAAAGCAAACATCGATTAAGAATGTCGAGAACGTGAAGAGGCGTTCAAGTAGATGTCACAGCTTTTAATCGTATATTGGAAAGGTTTTCGTTCTAGAATGCTCAAAGAGGGAAGACGTGATCCAAGTGTGGCATCCAGTGCGTGGAGTCGCCCCTTGAAAAGTCGGATAAGGGTGCGCCACCAATTTATTGCGTGCTCGTTGATGAATAGGATGGAAGACGCCAAACAAAAAAAGGGCATCCACCGAAACAGCAACCAAAAAAAAAGAGATACTACAAGTACTCGGCTAGTAAATCCTTGTTGTCCTGGCGTGCCTGGATATCAAATCTCTCTCGTGTAATTTGCCTTCTTCGTGCTGACGGGCTGTAAATGCGTGATTAGTCTACAAGGATAGAGAAAAGAGAGAGAAAAGAGCTGGGAGGCGTAGTATGCAAAAAGAGAAGCCGGGGTTCGTTTCCTGAGTGTAGTTGTATTATGTTATGGGTTTGGCCGATGTGGATCGTGGTGGGTAGGGTAGCACAATGGCAGATCCAAGACCGTGGGGATGGTGATGTGGTTGATTGATGAGTGATGGTTCACTTCCTTCCTTCCCATACGAGAGTCCTTTCTGTTCACTTGGAGGATTGGAGAGGACAGCAGGAAAGCAGACCTTTATCCTTTGAGATCATGAAATCGTCCCAGAGTAAGGGAAAAGAGGTTGACCATCTAGGGTTCCATGGAAGCTCTACCAAACGATACCGGTGTAGGCGCAGCTGCAGATGCACATGCAGATGCAGATGCAGAGAGATACAAGGACTGTAGTGTGTTCCCAAGACTCGACATTGTTTGGAACTTCTACAAAGGTACACCCCGGATCTTCTATGTGAATTCTGCAAAATGGTAGGAAGTTTCGAGGTGTCGACGTCGGTGCCTGAGCACGCAATCGCTTAAATTGGATTAGTTTTGGATTCGGGTTCTGTTGGCGCAAAGTGAAATCATAGCTGCGACGTATGAAGAAAGATATACTGTATTCCTTTCCCAGCTGAGACCTTAGCAAGGGAAACGAGAGCTCAGCAAGCCGAAATCTCGAAATCTCGACATCTCCGGCTACAAAGTCACTTGCAAGCGGAAAGAACGAACCCACAGGGATAACCGGGATAACCGAGACACTGGTCAAGCTGCGATCCTTTTGCCTGGACAGTTACGCGGATTATCCACCGGCTCCACCGACTGCACCAACTCTCCCACTTATTCAAGCTCCTGCCCAGCGTCTGCCCAGCTCCTGCCGTTGAACCAATCACAGTCGACCTTCATGATGCCATTCTTTCCTTTCAAAGCCAAATATGATGTGCTCACAGGGGGGTTGGATTTGTGAATGGATGTGGCTTGGGGAAATGCAGTGGCACAAGAAAAGTGAGTTCCTTCCTACACGATAGTTCTAATTGTTTGTAGAAATGCTTTGTAGAAATGCTTTGCAGATACTATTTCTTTTTACAATCAAGACGGCCAAAGTGTTTCATTCTACAGTCAAAGACAGGTAGGTAGGTCGATTGGCGTGTCAGCTGTCAGCTGTCAGGACATGAAAGTGATCATCCCCGCGGAGATCTACGAAGGTAGATTACTGGACATGTGGGCAGGTGAGCGAGGTGAGGTAGGGAAGCGCGTTTGGAAGAAAGGAAAATCACATTTACATCATTTGCTTCTTGCAATGTGCAATGTGCAATGTGCAATGTGCAGTGTGCAGTGTGCAGTGTTGAGCGACATCTGGACGCCGACGCACTTGATGAATCTTCTATGCTATGCCCTCGAGCACTTCCGCAATCATCACATGATTCCATTCACGTGAACGTCTTTCCATGCGGCCTAGGCGATGACCTGGGCTCGCCGCGCAGCGAGTGCAATAGAATTTCGCTTTCAAACGTTTGTACTTTAGGTAATTTGATCTCGCAGAGGTCCTTCATACTCACGCCCCTTTTGCTGTCAATGGACTGTGTTGTAAATGCAGGATACTTCTCCAGC
This sequence comes from Clarireedia paspali, assembly GCA_026225955.1. NCBI lineage: Eukaryota > Fungi > Ascomycota > Leotiomycetes > Helotiales > Rutstroemiaceae > Clarireedia > Clarireedia paspali. Next base: position 40,434 of record JANGZZ010000174.1, on the reverse strand, counting down.
TGCTTTCATCCTATCACCAAGTGTCGCGTTTCACTTAGCTCCACGTTTGACCCCATATTGACAGAGCAACAACGCAACGACGACAACAACAACACATCTACCATTGAAATTTATCTTCACATTCGTTTCAACTGAAAATCTTCAAACCAACATCCCTATTTCTACTCTAATTTATTCGCCTTCGTTCTTCAAGTAATGCGATAGCAACAATGTCACCATCTCCCACCCAGGAGGCATTTCCCTCTCTTGCCCCTCCAAGTCAAGCGTCAATCGATGCGCCTCCGTCCCCAAGATCGCATCGCGCCTTAAGACGTTTACAATCGGCGCACACTTTAGGTTCAACATATAACCAGCCTTCTCTTATCTCCCAACAGCACAGACAATCCTTGCAGAGAACTAGTCCGCCCACGCAAAAAGATGCGGCACAAACAACTGCCTCGACTCACCACCGGGGGAGATCGAACAGTGATGTTACGAATTTGGTCCCTTTGAATTCGAGCACTGCTGCCAGACCACCTGTAGCAAATCGAAGGCTCACGCCAGCAGAATCAATGTCGTTAGATCGATTGATTAGAGATGGCCCACCAGACGGGGATGTGGTTGGTAGCTTAGAGAGCATGAGATTGAAAATTCTGGATCAAGGTGTCAAAGCCGACAGCGATGGAATGGTTGGTCAATCGCGACACATTCTTGCTCAGCGGTTCTAACTTTGCCATAGTCATCTTTGCGCATTTACGTATGGCTTATTTTGCTCAATGCGCCAGTCCTCGATACTGACGACTACCTATCTCTGATTCACCGCGGCGCATCTCCTGCCTATGGTAAAATTCGAAATGATACCTTCCGAACACTAGCGACCGATCCTCTGTTCCGACGACGTGTCAGCGAAGCCAGTTTGATTCGACTACTTAATGCTGTGGCTTGGAAGTTACACGATGCGAAAGAAGCTCGAGCAGACCTGCGCAATATAAACAAGAGGATTGCAGAAGAGGATATACAAAGTTCTCCTGAACGTGGATCGGGATCGCCAAGTATGAGACTAAGAGCTCGTGCTTTGACTTTGACCACGGAGGGTTCTGATGCAGGTGCTTCAGAGCCAGGTACCTATGTACAAGGAATGAACGTTCTCGCTGCGCCGTTCCTCTATGCTGCCCGCAGTGAATCAGAAGCATTCGTCGCTTTCTATCGATTTATCACAGTGGAATGTCCGGGATATGTGAGAGGTGCTATGGATGGTGTGCACAAAGGACTTGCTTTGGTGGACAAGGTTCTTGCCATTGTAGATCCAAAACTGAGTCTCTACTTGATCGGTAAGGGTATGAGTGCTGAGCTCTATGCCTTCCCATCAGTACTCACTCTATGCGCCTGCACGCCTCCCCTGCCAGAAGTGCTTCGTCTTTGGGATTTCTTGTTCGCGTATGGAGCGCATCTGAATATTCTATGCATTGTCGCGCAGCTTCTGATTCTTCGAAACTCTATACTGAGTTCTCCAAGGTATGTCACCAATACAGTTTTCACCAAGACTATACTAACTTTGTGTCGAAAGTCCTACAAAAATCCTGCGCTCTTTTCCTCCTTTACAGGCTGATACGATAAAAGAAGTTACACTTACGCTCATTAAGAAGATTCCAGACGATGTATACGCTGAGATTGTATCTCATGCTAAGTAATCTCCTATCGGCGTTCATGTATGAGTATAACAATGATATAAAAAATCTTTGAAGGGAAAGGTGGCTGGTTGGGGGATTAAAAAAAACACACGATATCTTGCAGTTACGGTTACCGGGGTGAAAACATAAACACACGACATGATTGGGATGGATGAGATGGATGGGATATTTGGAAATACGGCGCTCAAGGGTTCAGGTTGATATGGTCGATTGCACGCACGCTTGCATGCAGGGTATGATCAACGAAAATGTCAAAAATGTAAAATGATATACATGTACTTTTATTCGCATCCGACTTTCCATACATAGGAACCAGACAAGATGCATCAAATCTGCTTCAATTCGGTTTACATGGCAAGGGAATTTTAACTAACATTAGGCATACAGGACAGGACAGGCACAGTGTCAATTCTTCACGCTATCTATTCTCATCTCTTTATCCTCTCTTCTGTTCTTTTCCAAGAACCAACAGCTGCGAAATCCCATCTTGCCATGCATGCATATCGCATATCCCGAAAAGTCATCTCCTCTGCAGTGCAAAGTTTCGCATGTACCTTTTTTCTTCTTATTCTTCTTCTTCTTTAGTTATGTGTGGTCGGGATACATAACGCTGTGCGTGCTGCAGGGAAAGCAAGTTTCCCCGCACGTGTTTCTATCGGCTTTGGGATTCGTCGGATGCGGGTAGATTGATTAGGAAAGCTCCGAACCAGAAATGTAGGTTGGATTATGTTGTATTGGACGGAAACGTCACATTTGGCTTTTGCATCGGGTTGCTGTTTCCCGGGATGTATGTAGGTATGTATGTATGTATATGTGATGTATATGTATATATGCACGTGGGAGGTTGGGGAGTTGTGTGGATGGATGGATGGATGGATGGATGGAGGTATATATAAAACACCTTGAATCTTTCCTTCGAAGGTCTTGCTTGATTCTCGTTATTTGATTCTTTGTCTTCTCCCCCTTTTTTGCTTCGTTGCATAGAGTTCTAGGATTGATTTGATTATAGCAGTCAATTAATTGCTTTCTCATTAATTCATTATCACAATGCTTCTCCGGCCGAAGAGCACATGTCTCACGGCAGTTGCGTTGGTGGTTACTGCAGCGGCGTCGCCAGATGTGTCGTCGGCGTTGCAGAAGATCTTAGATCAGGCGCATCAGGGGCCGTTGTATGATTATCCTACTAGTTTTACGCAGGGGATTTTACCGGTTAGTTTGGTTCCTTTTGCTTTTCGTGGCTTGGGGGTTGAGAGTGATGTGATTGTGTGTGTGTGTGTGAGAGAGAGAGAGAGAGAGGACTTCCCTGTAGGAGAAGATCGTTGGGAGGGTTGAAGGATTGGGAAAGGGAAAGGGAAAGGGAAAGGAAGTGAGAAGAGTGGGTTGGGAGAAGTGATTTCTGTGGTTGGAGAGAGGGTTGTCCGACGTGTGGTTAAGGGAGGTAGGAGTATGGTTGTTGATGATGGAGATGCTAATAATCGGGCTTTAGAAGGCTTGCCATTCGCATAATGATTGTGAGTACAGGTCGCTGTTTGTTTGTACTCGTGAAGTGGAGGGGACGGTTCAAGTGAGCATGGAGGAATGAAAGCAGTGGCAAGGATTGGCAGGAGTGAGGCAAAGGAGTGTAGGTAGGGGTAAGCTAAGGGAAGTGTTGTTAGGAGGTAAAGAGTTATTGTAGGGTGATGAAGACTGATAAGATGGATTGAAGAGGAGAGTTGAGCTGGTTCAACAAAATGGCGGTGCATGAAGAAAAAATGGAATGGAAGCTGATGCCACGACGATAGATTGGCGTGATGTGCCGTTTTATTCCGCACTTTCGGTAGGGTGCGTTTCGGTCGAGGCTGATGTTTGGCTGGTTGGGGATGAGCTTTTGGTGTAGGTTTTCCTTGGGGGAAGCTTTTACTATGAACTTTCTTTCCCCAGTCTTTTCCGTCGTTGCCAATTTTCTCTTGCTTTTTCTTACTCACCAACGTTGTTCGGATCTTTACCTGATCTACTCTATTTCTATTTCATCTAGTTCTAGTATACCATCTTTGCTACTCTCAAGCTCCCGACTCCTCACTATTTCCTTGTTCATCCCCCTTAACTAACCTCGCTCTGTAGTGGCCACGAACAATCTGCCTTGACTCCTGCTCGAACATTCAGGTCCCTCTACGTCAATCCAATTCTTAATGTCCTAGCTCACCAGAACCCAAACTCCTCATATACAACAACCAAGCCAACCTATAACGGCGTCTACGATACTAGCTCTGGACAGACACTTTATCTTTTTGTGGACCTGAAGACTGATGGACCGAGTACTTGGCCGGTTGTTGTTAAGCAGCTAGAGGGATTGTAAGTATATTCTGTTTCCTGTCTTTATTTCTACGATTGGGATTGAGTCGAGACCGCCATAAGTGTTGGTATAATAACTTAATTTAATGAGGGCTCACGACCAGTTTGAAGAGGCGTGTTTTGCCCCTGAGTGCGAATCATCGACTAATACCTCACAGACGCTCGAAAGGCTACCTCACGTCCGTTAACGGAACTACTCTGATCAGTCGCCCTGTGACCGTGATTGGAACAGGGAATACACCACTCAATCTCGTTCAACCACTCACTTCTCGTGACTACTTTTGGGATGCTGTGGGTTTCTCTTTACTTCATCTTCGTCCTTGGTTCCTCATGTTCCCTCCTCTTCCAAGACTTTTGCAGTCGAATAATACATTTGAAAACACAACACTAATCTAGATTCAATTACCAATAGCCAATTCCAACACTCGGCACTACGTTTTCGAACATTACTTCCCTCGTTTCACCAATTGCTAGCACGGACTGTAGGTGATCTCCCTGACCTTTCCACCCCTCACAATTTAATCCGCAAAATTTCCCTCCTCTATTCCCATGCCTATACACTAACTACTGTTCCTTTCTTTCCTATAGTTCTGGCAACGATTGGGCCTATCCTCAACTCCAACTCTACTGCTGTCTCCGCCTCTGATCCCAGTAATCCTTTGAACTCAACCCAACTCAGTCTCCTCCGATCTCAGATATCCATTGCCCACGCGAAAGGCATCAAGTTACGCTATTGGGATCAGCCTGGCTGGCCTATCTCGACCAGAAATGCCCTCTGGAAGACCCTTATTGGAGAGGGTGTTGATTTGATTAATATTGATGATTTGGAGGGAGCGGCGGGTGAGTGGTGAGTGGTGCTAGAAAAAGACCGTGGCTGGTGATGAATGGAAGAGAAGAACGGAGATATATGGGAGAAAGGAAAAGGAAGCAAACAAAAGAGAGGGAGGAGAGAGCAGATGCACAAAGTGCTGAGTATTTGCCTCCTCAGCATGGGAACCACTTCCAATGCTATTTCTTGAAGGCCTGTGTGCTTCGACGCTCAAAGTAATGTGAAATTGAGATAAGGAATATTTCCAGGCATATCCTTTTACTTTAATCAAAAACTAAAGAGATATTCATGTACGTTCTTCCACCGGGGGTGCCCTAACTCATAGCCCAACTTCAATCTAGGACCTGGGTGATGACATGCTGATTGTTTCAATAAACTTTCGACAACTTACCTCATGTATTTGTTAAGTAGAGATTCCAGTACATAATATTGCTAATTGATGTCGAGGTTTATAGTTGGTCCATGAAGTGGCTCGCCTAGAACGCGGGGCAGGTAGGCGACATTAAGAAATTGGGTAAGTTACATAGATTTATCTCTCAACACTTACAACGATTACTCTTTTTGCACTGCTCTGGATCTACAAATCACTGCACTCTCTGGTGAGCAAACCAGCAAATTTGCTACGTTTAGAGCACTTGATCTGCAAAACCACCTTATCTTCAACTCAAACCATGAGTGTGAAGAGTCATCTTTGTACCAGCCAGCCTCTTTTTGGGCTTATATGCAGAGCTGCAGAATCGATCAGTTGTAATTATTCGTTCAGATATAGTGATATGTTTCCTGATAGTATGTCCGAGGCAAATTTGCCGAGCATCGCATAGAAATCTAGGCAGATGCGCAGAGGATTCGCAGAAATGAAGCTGATGGAAAGTCGTGGTTGAATATAAACTCTAGGCATGAAGTTGGACTATGCAATTCTAGACATGCAAAGTAACAGAAAAGGGTATCAGCTCCAGCATCATGTCTTTCACCAAAAGTCGCCAGATCTATAGCTTAGACTGTACTTATCCGTTCGAAATTCAGACCGAGTTCAAACTTCAAAGATTAAATAAAAGTGATTCCCGCCCTAAGCGGCAAGCCGATTCCTTCATATTGCGCTCTAATGCTTCATATTCTTCTTCAACAACCAAGAATTATACCTACTCAATATACCTTCATCGTACCAGATGCTGGACGACAATGAGATCCGGATCCTTGCGGTCCAGGCCGGCACGAATACGGAACCACCTAATTACACATTAAAACACCTTGCCATCGGTGACACAGTTCAGTATGAGACACTATCATATCTTCACAATGGGTCTTTAAAACAGGGATACTTGTTGATAGACATCAAGTGGAAGTTCTTGAGAGCTGTAAGCTCGCCTTGAACGAGCTTGGAAGGAAAGATATCGAGGATGATATCTTGTGGATGATCTGGATCGCTGAGATCTGTATTGACCACAAGGGATCCTACTAGAAGACGGTATCATACATCCAACATCAACCAAGGTTACGCAGGAGCTCGAAACCACTGAAAGTTGTAATGATTAAGCGAAGAAGGCTTCTAAAGTCGTCTAAAGAAGAGCAATTAACTTCTCTATCGTCTTGGAAACAATACTTCCAGAACTCGAATGATCTGCATCGTTGATCCAAAATTGTGTCATTCTTCTCGAATACAACATACCTCAGCTGTGAGAATGGAGGTTGAATCGGAAGCGAACATAGACTTGAAGCTGTGAATGGATATTGCAATGGAATTACAATACCTCTTGGCAACAAATCCCCCCTCCAATCGAGGATAATTGGAAAAACCATCGCTTCTCTATGCATGAGTGTCCCAGCCGCCGAACCCACCAACGAGACAGTTCCCTTTAACTTAACTGTTGAGACAATCTATTCCCTCCTCGCAAGCATGGTTGAACATACACGTCAGAGCTCATTCGATTCAACTCTAATTCTCCATGAACAACTGGAGCTAGCTGCAATTCTCGGGCTCGGGACATATTTGAAGGAAGCCTCAGCGACTACTTCACCAACGAATATCGATGTGGTACCGAAAGGTAATGAACCGGATTCTCAGCAAGATGCTGCGACACTCGAGTGTTTAGATTCGTCTTATCAGCACTTCATTGTTCCAAATAGTAGCCGCAATACCACGCCACTTAATCTAGTTGCAGCGGCTATTCAAGAATACCGAGGGTTCCAACTATATTTAGAACAGAGGGTCATTACAATTGAAACTCCAAAGGCTAATGAAAAGAACCTTGATAGTGCCGAAGACGGCGACAAGAATATTGAACAGAATGTCGACGTAGGTGACGAAGAAAATACCAACAAGAATATGGAAGTAGGCAGCGATAAGGATAGTGGAAGAAAAGCAGCAACGACGATTGTAATGATGATACTCTTCCAGAAGCCGCACCTCTCCCCGAAGCCACAAGTGACGAAATTGCTTTCCTATAAATTGTGGGCCTGGACAAACTAGATGATGCTTCTCCTTCTCGGCTAGAATGGATCAGAATCAAGAGAGACAACGACGAACGCAACGAATTCATAGACTGGTTGATGACGGTAACAGACTTGGAGGACTTCAGAGTACATCATCTGAAGACGAAGTTCATAGTAGAAACTCGGCAAAAACAAGGAGTTAATGCGACCATCAAGTGTTTCAATATTGCTTATACAAGGCAACCGGAAACTTGTGAGTGACAAAAATTAAATATAGAGAAGCAATATAGATTACTAACAACCTCGCTCGAGGCAAATCCGTCATAAGATTACATGCTCATTTCCTTATATTCATAAATGCTGTAGAGGATGACCTTCCATCGAAATAACGGTAGAACAGCACATCAAAGACAATCCACATCCCTTTTATGGCTGTACACCGGAGACCAATTCCCAACCATGAAGGGTAACATCAATAGTCCGGCACTTTATATGATTGGTTCGAACTAACACAAGAGTAGGTTTTCTACCCGAAAGATGCTGATCTGCTTGTTCCGGAATACTCGGGCTATGTTCATGCTAAAACCCTACGAGAAGATACGAAGAAAATACTAGGGAAGTTCATTTTCCTGTACTTGTGTTCTACTGTTGACAAGATGGACTTATTCCCTGAATTACGAAACTCAGGAAAGCATATACCCGAACTTGACTATGTAAAGAAAGCATGATATCCCGACATATATGTTAAGCAAGCTACTGGAGGAGGAGTTTCAGAACACGGTGCAATACGAGGGGGCCTTGATGGAGAATACTGTCGCATGCTAGTGCGTTGAGCTGGCGGTGACCGCGAGAAAAACGGAGAAGAGTCATTAAAGAAAGTTTTCTTGGAGATATGCAAGAGGCAAATTGACCGTATCGTTCAAGAACGGTAGAACGGGATCGCTCCCGACGGACTTTTGATCACAAAAGTAGACATCATAGAACCTAGACGCCTGCCACCATACATGCAAGCAAGACGTGGAAAGAGGTGACGGAAATTGTTGGAATGAATAGCGTTAAGGCCTCTATGCGTAGTTTTGTCTCATTAAGCTGGCTGAACCACGAGCGGAAACTGCATGCCCTAACTGCACTTCTGGTTGGACTGAATCGAGTATTCCTAGGCCCTCCTGGCACAGGCAAAACGACTGTTGCTAAATTCTATGGCCAGATACTAGTAGATCTAGGAATGCTTTCGAGTGGAGAAATGGTTTTTAAGAATACCTCAAACTTCATCAGAGAATACGTAGGCCAGTCTGGAAAAATTCGTTCAAGGGGCCATCTGGAACTGGCAAAACAACGATGGCGCGCAAAGTCGGGCAAATCCTCTACGATATAGAATACCTCTCCTCCTTGAAAGTAGTAGAATGCTCCGCCTCTGATATCACAGGCAAATAAGTAGGCCACACCGTATCGAAAGTGATATCCGTGCTAGAAAGAGCGCAGGGAAAAGTCCTGTTCGTCGACGAAGTGTATAGACTTGCCGAAGGAACTTTCGGCAACGATGCAGTGAATGAGCTGGTCGATTCCATTGCGAAAGTTCAGTTCGAGGATAAAATGATTATCATACTAGCTAGGTACGGAGAGAATATGGATAATCTGAAGATGTCTATCCCAGAGTTTGGGAGCTGATTCGCGACGAAAATAGTGTTTGAGCATCTTCCGCCTGAACACTGCTTAGTATTGCTGCAGCGATTTATTGCAGAGTTTGGAATTCAGATAGAGAATATAGAGAGAGATATATTGGATGGGAGGATAAGAGAGAAAAGTCTGTGCCAGTTATTTGAAGAGTTAAAAGAGACAGAATTGTGAGGTAATGGGTGGGATGTGAAGACTTTAGCAAAGTCCATTGCCCATCGTGTATTTAGTTCCTTTAGCACGATGGATACAGTGGACAGCGACTTGTCTATGCCATCCCAGGAAGTGCAGGCTAAAATGCATCGAAGGTTGGTAGAGAAGAGGCAGGAAGTACATTAGATGGTATATAGATGAGAATAAGAACATCATGTCCGATCTACAGAACAAGGGGCTAGCATCAGTTTTCGACGGCGTTCGCTACTTAGTAACAAGAGCCCTCCTTGAAGAAAGGTATCTACTAGAAGCTTCTAGCAGTGGCTATGATGAACGCAAGATGGTTTGACAAAGAACGGAAGCAACGGCGCGAACGACCATCGAGACACAAAATGGTCCAAGAAGCACGACTACAAGCATCTGCATTACATTAAGCGCAAAATCATGTAATATAAACACATTCAATATATAAGAACATAGCAAACCCTCCTTATCCTGATACTGGAATGACTACTTGGAGTATCGCACATGCTCCCTAGCATGTGCTCTCTCTGCACTTCTTTGCAATGCCCGAAACGATGACCACCCACTGTCCGCATATATGAACACCTACGAGCACGGCTATACTAACCCCACTGAAGCCATATAGCTCTATTGGAAGCAAAAGCAGCTACCAACAAGCAAAATGAAGACCATTCTCCAAGCTTTACCCAAACTCATCTGAACGAACGAAACTCCTCGATATAAGGACCTCCCCTATGTACCGTAAGTCGCCGCGGCACTTCTTCTCGCGATTGCACACTCCAAAGGAGTGCAATCCACGGAACTACATGCAAATCTGAGACAAAGCTCTCCTCCTACCTGCATTGCCTGCTGCACTGAAGACAGAAACACAAAGTGCCCCAGAAATCAGGACCACAAGTGACATTTCTCCTCCATGCCATACCCCGCATTGATTTTCTTCTTCCCAAAATCACATCTTAACGTTGCATCTGTACGTGCACTTGCACATGCATAGAATACATGCACCCAATGCATCGAACACTTCGAATCAAAATCAAACCCACATCCTCACACGACACATTCCGAATCGAAGATCAAGACCGCAATAACGCGGACGAAGGTCACAAAAAGGGACGTATGTGCCGGAAAAAGCTCAAACTGTTATCACACACTCGCTAGTCGGTCAATCAATCACTCAATCGGGTATAAACCAGCCTTACCCCAGTGTGCGCGCGGGATGATACTTTATTTTGTGAAGAGGTAGAAAAACAGCATTCGGACCGTCTCTCGGATATCCCACGTCATGTCATGTTACATAGCGAAGTTGTGCAACGGAGGGGGAAAAGAAAATCGCGTATCTTTTTCGAATCATATTTGAGGGGCAATTACATGGCTGGGGGCAAGCAAGTAAAATTTACCCTTCTCTCTCCCATTCATTGTCGAGGAACCGGGGGCTCGGGGTTAGTTCGGTCTGGGTTGGGAGGTTGAAGGGAGATAGGTTGGAGACAGGGCTGGGGCTGATTGGGTAGGGACCCTGAACGAATATTCTCGAAGGATTTGGAGCGGTTTGCCGCCAATGGAACGAGAAACCCGGGGGGTGGACGAATGTATAGGATAGGGAAAAGCTTGTACCTTGGCCTGGCCTAACTTCAATCGAGAAGGTACTTGTCTGTACAATGTAGTGAGTGAATGTTGGAAATGATGAGCACGCGATGATTCGTTCTGGCAAAAAGGAGAAGATTCGGGGAAGAAAGAAAGCGTAAGAAAAAAGCCTATGGGGAAATGGATGATCCGTAAGCTTCAGCACTTCCGCGCAGCACCGCATATGTATGAAGCTTGTAACAGTTGCTTCCCAACAACATACGAAAGTACATCTTTCATGCAGGGACGCATATAATGCTTCCCATTATGCCATTCTCACGAATGGACGAATGGGAGACGCGATGGCATTCGGCCGGAGTGAGGGGCCAACACTCAGGAGATGTCATGGTAGCACAAGGGGTTTTTTTTTGTTTAGACGAATCTACGCGGCGTTACAAATGCGTGTATTGGGGGAAAATGAAAGTCTTTTTCTGGATTAAGGAAATGAACACGTAATTATTCATGCAGTCAATTGAGGCGTATTGGTGGTATCGTGGGGGGGGGGGGGGGTTTCTGGTAATCGATAGCATATCAATACATGCAATCTTTCGATAGAGTGCAGTTGATAGGAAATGCGACGTAGCTGTATATTGATACTCTCTCCCCCACCCTCTCTGATGGGTGTTTCTAGACTTTCAGGGCCTTTCGAACGGGTCGGTGGTAAGGCTATGAATGGTAACCTCCGGCACTATGAGGAGAGAAACTCATCTTCGGAAAGCTACCAATTAATGGTAATAGAGTTGTAATGCCAAGGCCATTGTTACGTAGGAAAATTCGAGGATTGTATCTTGGGGCTGAATCGCTCACACAGCCATGGCGTTACCGGATGATATTTCTCAAGACTGTTGAGATTTGTAGTTGTAGTTGCAACAAACGACCGCTCGAAAAGTAACGACGCTGATCGAAGTGAAGTGGTGAGAAATCAGGGGAACACTGTGACCGGAACGGTAGAGTGAGGTCCGGAGCGGTACGGCTGACCCCGTCCGTTCGTCAGCTTACTGTGACAATCGTGAAGATATGTTTCTGCTTCTCCTCCTTCCAAAAGCAATGGCTACTTGCTGAGCGCCGACATCAGCCTCGCACGAACGTGCTGTTATCGATTGCTCGGTATACGATGCTGACAGCTGAGATGCTTGGGGACATTTGCATAGACAGGCAAAACATCTGCCTCATGCTTGCTCGCATGGACTGTACTGTAATTTTGACGTTGGCGTTCGATAATGTCGTGACTTCCACGTTCTGCTCTCATGGTTATGGGTTCCCCTTGCTTGACTTGAATTGAATCCAATCGAATAGAATAGAATAGAGAAAGGTCAGACGATGTTTTAAATCATGTCATGTAACGTTCTGACGCCATTTCGTACGGATTTGTGAATTTTCAGGTGAGCCGGCCCAAAGATACGCATTCGTTCAAAATGTCCAGAACGGGTGAGATCTAACGAGATATCCTTGTGGTCTGGCAAGGTATATCGCATTTTTCATTTCAAAAACCCTAGGATAATAAAAGCCTGGGACAATGTTTGGGGGCAGGTCAAGTGGGAGCTGTCTGGATTCCTTGCCTGTACAAGGTATTGCCATTGACCTTCATAGCCTTCCATGCGATATTCGATCCAAGGTGCCGGGACGCTCAAATTTTTGGTGTGATAAGTGTGCGCATATTGCATGCATCACGAAGGGGATCAAGCGCTGCACAATATAGCCAGCCAACAGGATTCTGGAGGAATTCGAGAACAAAATCCAAATTGATGGCGTCTGCAGCTTGTCAATGCTAAGCCGACATAAGTTTGTTTCAGATAGCCTCTCACGCCTCTTTCTCGGAAGAAGAAAGCCGGAGTCATCGAGAATTCTTTGGTTCGTCGGGGAAGTGTGCGACGAACCGTCGGGGAAGTGTGAACGGTTCGTCCTGTTGGTCGCTAATGAACCACACAAGGACGTGTAGTACAAGAACGTGTGGCATACTGTGATGTCCGAAACTCTAACGTGAGCTTAGCTGCAACGGTCATTGTATGAACACTGAGCAAAGTACCCGACAGATTCTTGTGTGTGGTACTGGTACTGGTCCTGTCATGGATGCCATTTGTACCTTCCGTACCACGTTTGAGCAGATAGTTCTGCTCCAGATACTGAAGTATTTACGCTTAGTTGAAGGTAATGAACGGCTGTATGAGCAAATGGCATGGTAAGAGGAAAGTTTGGCATCACAGCAGAGATTGCCCTTCATCGACGAGGAGAGGGAAGGGGAAGGTTCACGGTTAGAGGAAGGGGGGGTTCATAGTACCGTATCAACATCAAGTTGTGTAGAATAGTGAGCTACCTATTGCGCTCAAGCTGAGGACCAAATAATGGTACTATACCTCCGTATAGGTTTCAGTCAGTATGCAGAATCCAGCCCGATTTGAAGTCATCACAGCTTGAAAAGCGATCAGCGAACAACTGAGATGATTGCTGCCGTTTCTAATATCGATATTTTAGAAACATAAGAAGAATCTGAAACTCCTGCTGCAGTGCATCGGCTCGACGTACTGCAGCTCTAACACAATTCTGGTCACAGACCCCCACGGCGGGACATGAAGGGAAAGGTCAACACACTGAAGAATGAGAGTGGAAAAAGAGGGTCAAACGTCGTGGGGACCCACCACACTGAAGCAAAATATCGACATTGTGCTTGGTAAGAACTGGGAAGGAGAAAGTCCCGATGACATCTCATTGGCTCGACGTGCCTCGCTACTCATTCCTCGTCATTGGCTGCGCCGCATCTTTTTTTTTGTACGAAAGGTAATTTCGATTGCATGCAGCCAAGTAGTCTGTACCGTCTGTTCGGTCGCTTCCAAAAGGCATCCATCTGGTTGATCTCGCCGCCACTATTTTGGGGTAGAGCAGCGAGATGAAGCTACCAAAACTCGAGCTCGAGTACCTTCTGCGTGCCGTGCGATCCTGGAGAGAACCCAATCTGCCGAGTCCTGCCTGCTTGCGCTGCTATCTCGTGTAAAACAAATTACGTCGAATTATTAGATTCTTAGAGGATTCTTGGAGGATAATCCGATTGCGATCGAGATTTACGCTGCCGGCCAATCATATCCACTGTTGTTTCGCAGCTATAAGGTGTAAGTTATAGGGTTATCACGGAAATATTGGGAGATCATTTCCAGGTAGTTTCTGTAGCTACGAACCTTTGGGTCAGAAGCGGCTCATCCAAACATCTCGCTGCATTGCGTATTTGGGACGAGTAACGATATGATGTGCATATGTGCAGACGAGGTCTGACAAGTGACAAGCTCCAGCTCACCAATACAGTTCATGCTATTCACGCCGCGGCTCAGCTAGCACGAGATGGTGTGCTCCAACCAGCGCAGCGGAAGGCCAAGCGATCTGTGATATGAGATATGATATATGTGATGGCGTCAAAAGAAGCCAACCTCTCAACAGGTGCAGCTTGTCACTCAACGGCAGAGCAATCTATTCAAGCGGCGCGGTTAGTAAAAGTCCCCTATACACAGTGACAAGTGTCTGTTCGGCCTCTCCATAAAAGGACGTCCAAGTACATGCAGGTGACCTTTTGTTTTGTTTTACCAAGCCAATTACAAGCTCCAGGGCACGAGTGGGCCGGAAACAACTTTTATTTTGCCTCCACCGCCCACTGCCACTGCCACTGCCACGGCCTTTGCCTGCCGTCAATCTACGCACGGCGAGTGGACCTGCACGTCAATGCTTTGCCCGGATGGAAGTGCTGCGTGTGTATGGTACGGTCATGATTAATATCATTTCCAATAACTCATCCTTCTTTACGCCGCTGTAAAAGGAATATCGATTCAAGTAGCGGGGGGCAATTAGCACGCACGCGCCGTGAAAGCACACGTACCACGTACCATCATCTACCACGTACCACTACCTACTATGTACCTCGTACCACGTACCTAGAGGCTTGAGGACTGATAGGCACAAGCTCGGGGCTTGGGGCTCTTCAGAAGGATGAGAAATCTGCTACAAAGCAACTACCGCGCTTTGTAATTCGATGTTTCTAATACCCGTGTTTTGCCTCTCATCCCAAGGGAATCCATAGAAACATCCTTACGTACATCGCCCACGCAATGAATCAACGCACTGACTTCCCAACGTTGGCTTGGAGACTGTTTACGAAGCACTCACACAGCACCACAAGCAATCCGGCGAAGTCATGAGAAACCACAGTTGCCGAACCGTAGTGCGTAGCTACTGCCACTGTGTGCTTAGTTTTGTTGATAGTGCGGTGCGGCACAGAACGGAAATGTCTCTTGTCCTTCACGGAATGCTCCTCAGTACTCTCGTCACTTCGGCCTTTTCTTTGGCCTAAGTGGAGCTGGGGTAGCATGATCTACTTCCGTACACCCTTCTCTCCTCTCTTTTCTTATCCTCTCCCGGAAAGCATAGCGTGCTAGATGATATGCGGTTGCATCTTATTTCTTTCCGAACCTGATCAACAGCTGGGTACAGTACACAAATAAACTCACTGAGCAACATCCAAAAAGAACAATATTGAATTGATCGACGGAAACAACCAGGAAGACCTTGGGCTGCGAACCCATCGAGGGAACAATGGTAACTACATCCCTGTTTGGTGTACTGTACAATCCAATGTAAGACCTTGGACCTGCGTTCTGCACCCTGCACTCTGCACGTTAGGAAGTCAGTTGGGAGAGGGCCAAAGGCCCATGAGTGGTGTACCTCAGTTTAGTGGAGGGAAGCTTACTCGGAACATGTTCCTAGAGCTGGCTAGCTATTACGGAAAAGTAAAGTACGTACGTATGGAGCGGAGCATAAGGGGAATATGCAAAGCAGCACAGCAGAAAAGCACGCTTACTATCCCTCCTCCCACCCAGCTCCAACAAAACAATCTATATTATTGCATTCGGGGCTGACTTTGGACTGTTGGATACCCTCATGGGTTTTATTTGCCCGTGCCAATTATATCCGAGAAAGTCTCATGGAGAATGATCCCAATGCGGAGACAAAGCCATTTGGAACTAATGCCGACTATATCAGATTGGGATGCGGATACCCGAAGACGCGAGGGGGGGGGAGGAGGAGACACCAGCTCGGTCGTTTTGTTCAGACATCCCTGTCGCCCATGAAATCGACCACGCCCAATCACTGCCGATATCTTCTTCTCTGTACCGGTTTGTGCCCTTTTCAACATCTTTTAGACACCTTAGTAAGGGACTCTCAAAGCCTCGCATCTACCAATGATTTGCTTATCTTGCTCGTAAATTCGGCACCCGCGACGGTTTTCTAGTCACTGCTCCGACGGACAACCCGAGTCAAAATCCCCCAGAAAACCCAAAGTCCAGAATTGCCCTTGTCAAAGTTTTGCTATTTTGTCCTATTTTCTACCCAATCATAACCAACCATTGCTCATTTAATCCCAAATCTGGGTAAATGTACCAAATCATCTCTGGGCTGTCAACACTTTATCCGCGATGCTGGATGCTCTATGGCCGGAACGGTCTCTTTGCCTTCCAGGGATCCTTTCACTTTGCCCCAGGGAAAAAAATGGAAATGCATGAAGAGGCCCATGATCCCGGCTTGTCATGGAGCCACAGAGCCTGCATGCTTTACTTTCTCGTGTGCCTTTCCTCCTACATGCTCCACTGGCGTCTTGGACCTCGCTCCTCTCCGCCTTATACATATGCAGACCCGCAGTCCCCATTCTACTTTTGGACGCTTTCTAATTTACTCTTTTTTCTATCTTCCAGGTATAGACATACATATAGCATCACACCTTCCCCAATATTTACCCATTTTCTTCTTGTTGCCTTTTGAGTTCTTTGTCATCTGATAGTACGCGTCAAAGCATCCGGCAATGGCTTCATGAACCCATTGACCTTCTCCTCACGGACCTACGCACCACACAGCGTTCAAAACAAGCTAGTTATTTGTTCTACCACCATCACCTGAAATACATCCTGGAAGGGTAGAAGTGTTTGAGGCCCACACGCACAACAGCACAACGTTGTAGAAATAGTCTCTCATCTTCCTTTCTTTTTACCAGCACATAGTCGATCCCGTCTGAGCTTTCGGAAAATCCACGCATCTGTTAGCTCTCAACCGCACCCCTCGTGCCGTTGGCACCCAGTCTTCACAATGAATTCATCTTCGACGGCTTCCTTCCAAGGAAGGTGTCCTGCTCCGTTTCTCGACGCAAGTCTTTTTCCAAAGACCGGTGGATGTATGTGACTTCTCTCCACTTGAATGTGCCATGATGCTGACCTTATTCTTAAGTCACGAGTGGAAGATTTTGCTCCAACGCTTTGGAAGTTATCTGCTGCCTACCATGCCCACAGAGTGATTGGTTGTACTCGGACAACATCAACACCATCACCGAGTCAGCCAACTGGATCAATGTCGCAGGAATGATATGCTCGGCCTTTCTATTGGTATCATTCGCCTTCTTGCCAGTCGACAAGACCAACAGGCATTACCTTAGTGTATGCTTGACTGTGGCTACTATCATGATGCAGGTGAGTAGAGTTTTCGACGCTGCTGCCGTGCTGAAACTAACACATTCTTCCAATAGTTGGGCTTCATCATACCACTTGGTGCCAAACCAGACCAATGCTTTAACGAAATCACCCCGAATGATATGAAATCGAGCTTGACATGTGCCTTCTCCGGTGCATTCATAATGGCTGGCGGATGGTGTGGCGTTATGTGGCTATTCCTCCGATCATTGGCCTTGCATTTGCAGATCTGCTGGCAGGTGGTTATCGGAAAGATGTTCATGTGGGGAGCTCTGGTGACTGGATGGGGAATACCTGCGATTGCGTTGACCTTCGCCTTGATCTTCAGCGGTGTTTCTTTCCGATTCGGCAACACCTGCCACGTCAACCACAAAGACAGCCTTGCTGATTTCTGGATTCCGTTGCTCGTCTTCTCCGGTGCAACCGTAGTGATGCAATTCATCACCTTTGGATACTGTATCAAAGTGTATCTCGCTTCCTTGTCGGACACCTCGAGCACAACGGAAGGTTCTGGAGTCCTTCCATCATACACAAACAGTATCCGAACCATTTCTCCAAGACAAGCCTACCGCCGAGTACGCCGGGTGATTGAATTGCAGTGGAGGGGTATCACCATCGTGCTTTTGATTGTTGCTGACGTTATATTCTTTGCAATCGTGTTTGTTTTCATGGATGATCTTGCAACGAATATTCTAAAGGATCCTACAAAGGCTCAGGTGTGGTTAACATGCATTCTTCGAACTGGTGGTGACAAAAATCAATGTCTTCCGCTAGCGAGCAATTTGGTGGTCAATGAAGCTACCGTGGCCGCGGTTCTTGTCCTGCTATCCGTAAGTCTTCCCATGTCACCTGCATTGTACTTGCAAGCTAACAAACGTATCAGATGAACGGTATCTGGGCATTACTCTTCATAGGAAGACTGTCCATGTTCACCGGCTGGTATGAGATGATCCGCGGAAAAGTACGACCCAATAACGAATTCGTCAGCGCAGATGCGCACGCCTACAAAGACCCCGGAACTTACGAAATGCTTAGCAAAGAACGCGACAATCGAGACAGCAAAAGTGCCGAAACATACACAAGCGTTACGTCATCTGAGATAACCGTCATCTCGCCTGTCGCCAAGAGCGGCCGGGAAACACCCGATTATTTCGGCAGAGAAGCGAGGTACAAGTCGCCGTCTAGATCATTCTCGTCGCCGAAACCACCACAGTCGTGGGATTCTACAACTACTTACGCTCCCCCTATTAATAAGACATAACCAACGGGATAGCGAAGGAAAATTTTCTTGTTTTTGATTCTTCAATCTACCTTCGACAATCAATTCCACAACCCTCGTACCCAAGGTCAAAGAAGCCTCCAGGGTGCGTAAGGATGACAGCTGGACAGCCAAGTCAAGGAGGAAGACTCGCTGTAAATTATTGTGGACGGGACGGATAGGAAATCATACTCGGTGGCTGGTAAGACAGCTGGCTGCATAACAAGGAAGGCCGGCCGGTCGGTCGGTCGGTCGGTCGGAATGGGGAATTAAAGAGACAGAGGTCGAGGTTTGGACTCGGGTCTAGTGAATGGCGGGCGAACAGGAAGGGAAAGGAACGGAACAGAACTGCTTCATGGCAGGCATGCATGAACATATCACGAAACTATATACCCTTATTATTGTTATTATTGTTGACAAAAAGTTGTCGGAAGGAAAAAAAATACCGCTATGCTTTTAAGGCTAGTGTGTACATATATGTACGAATTAGATCTTTGGGGACTAGACTGAGGAGGTCTGATTTGGGTAGTGCAGTGCAATACTGGCTAGCTCATACTTATATATTAATGCTGTATCTATCCATTTACTTATATATCTGTCCCTCTGTCTGTATTCATATGATGCAATTATTATCTCATGTCTGGTTAATTCTCAATGTTCATGCGGTGATATAATGTGAATTAACTCCCTTACTGACTCATCCAACAGTCCTTCCTACCCACTGCAAGGTTGTGTATCCATTCATCTATTGATTTCACCGCATATTTTGAATTGTGCTTAACTGCTATTGCTTCATGAATGATCATACATACATACATACATGCACATCTCCATATCGCGGCGTTAATCATATCTTGGAATATATGGACCTCCCTCCATCTTTGCAGCAACTCCTCTCCTCCCCTTCCTCTTCTCCCGTAACCGTACTTATCCAAACAGCAGCCAGCCTAACAATCTTCCATCCACCTACCCCTGCACAGACTGAACTTTACCTACGTATGTATGTACGTACCACCACGCTCCTCGAGGATCTTGACTACACCAGCAGCTGAATCTCCATCTACATTTGTCCATACCGTACCGTACTGTACCTCTCTTTATTCATCCATTCATCATTCTCATCCCTCCCCATATATCCATCGTACACTTGTCCTTCTTCTTCCTTTCACTTATTTAGAAAAGGTAAATTTGATGGGTATAATTAATGATCCCCAGCTTTCGGCTCTGTTCTCCTCCCTCTCCAGCTCTCTAGTTTTCCCTTCGGAACCCCCCCCCCCTTTCCCATCCTCTGCCTACCACCCACCGCTCTAATTCTAAACTCATAATTTCCGCCTTCATGTCGACGTATTCTGGTAAACATACACCGAATCATGCAATTCTCCCTCCCTTGCTCCCACGTCGCCTTCTCGTTGCATAGCTTAAATCGCAAAGCGATCTCGACTTCTGACCAACTGGCCGACTTTCTTCTCCGACTGGAGAGAGAATATCAGGATAGGTCTATTTCAGCACATTAGAAGATATCACAATATGTCGCGGCGGCAGAGACCAAATCCTCAACCCACAAGAACCTACCCTGTAATTATCGTATGTGCACGAGTGAGCATCTGTGTCTTACTCACAGTAGTATGTTAATACTTTTCACTCAGATATATAAATCCTAGGTCGTCCGAGAAACCAAGTCAGAACGTACACCCGCACATAGATCTATTTTCCCGTATATGAACCCATGAAACCCCGCTAATTATACAATATTCACGACCCTAACCTCCTTCGCCACTACGTTGCACAACTCTACTGTGATGCCCGCACCCATTAGAACATGAATCCATAACCGCTGTGTGTCGCTTAGCCGATCATTCTCGCTCTTGACCTCCACGAATTTGACTTCTTTCTTCCTTTGCTTCTTGGCCTTCTCCTCTACCTTAACATTCCCTCTCTCACTATTCGCTTCCCCTTCCTCTCCCCCTCCTGTCTCGTTTCCCCCCTCCTCCCCGACATCCCACAAAAATAAATCCGGCACCCCACCACCCCTAACCCCATACTCCTCCACCAGCACCCTCATAACCCTGCCCAGCCCCTCCCCCCCAAAACACCTCACACATTCAAGCAAATCCGCAATCTCAAACTCCCATCTCAAACCGACCACACACGTTTTCCGCTCATGATGCTCCTCCCATACCCTCCTAACAATCGCCTCCGCCCCACCATTTTCAATCTCCACGAGCCGATGTCTCACCTCCGAACTTCGACTCGGCAAAAACGCATCCGTGTGCAGGTCTAGCGGACACGTCTGGTATTCTGTCTGGAACACATTCGGGATATACAGGAACAGGATATCGAAAAACAAGTACGCGAACAGCGTTTTTAGGATCCCACCCTCGGAATGATAGCCTTTGAAACCCTGGGCGCGGTAATGCGAGAGAGCGAGTTCTTCGACGGTGCATTCGCCGCCTCCTTCATGCTCATCGATCCAGATGGTTTTGGTGCTACGTTGACGTTCTTCGATACCATTGGGGGCGGTAGAGCGACGACGGAGAGTGGTGGGGGTAGTGTATTGTTTTTTGAGCTGGATGCCCAGAATCGTGACCTCGATAGGTTTGGCGAGGAGAACGTGCCCGAAATCATGTTTTTCTCGCTTGGGCATTTTGAGGCTTTTCTCGAGTTTGCGGATGCGTTTTTGTAGGTCGTAATGATATATTGTATGGCAGTCTCGGTCTTGGAGTCCGCTTTCACAGGTGCGGAGCGAGATTCGTTTCCAGTGCCGTTTCTGTTGTTCGATGTCTTTGGTGCCTTGAGGGGGTCGTAATGCATGCATGTAGTGTTCCTCTAGGAGAGCTTTCCGCTGATACCAGGAACCTCTTCTAGCAGCATGAAATAACCTCTGATCAAGGAGCTCACACAGAAGATCGTACTCTTTCTCATGTTCCTTGAACCGCCCAAGTACATAAAGAGACTTGTGCACAATGCGAGTATAGACCCAAGCAGGAGAAAACCTACGAAGATAAGCACCTTCTCCGCTTTCATATATGCGATCTTCTTTCTGTTGTTCTTCCGCTTGGAGGATCTTCCATCGAGGATGAACCTCGTCAAATATCTGCATGACTTGCTCGAGGCCTGATTTGCCAGGATTGCCATTGAATTCAAGTATGCTATCAACACGATATTGCGTACGAATAGAAGCTTCGAATTCGAGAAGTACGGATCGCGTAGGAAATATGTTTGTGGAGCGAGACACAATATAGGCAGGAAAATTGCGACGGGAGATGCGAGCGAGTATGATGGTGGTTAGAGATTTATCTGTCCATTCTGTTGATCTATAGAACACGAGGTGTACTCTTTCGAATAACTTCAGAGCAGGCAGCGACAATCGTATGCATGGACCAGTGATTGCTATGATTTTTCGGAAGAGGTGAACGTCCCTGTTCACATGATCGAGGCTGTCATCCTCCTGTTCTGGAGGAGATGCTGGTTTGGATTTACTTCCACTATCTGCCCTTTTCAGGCCAACATAACCAAGACCACTCTGGCGTTGACTTGTTTCACGAAGCGCTTTCCGCAGACTAGCCTTATTCTTTCCTTGAACTTTCAGTTCTTTCGCAAGGGCTTTCAGCTCATCTAGATTCAGTAAAGATAAAGCTTCATCCAAGGTCTCGATCTCATCTTCAGAGGAATCGGCAAATGTAAAACCATCTTCAAGAATGGTACCCGGCGGAGGCTCTAGCTCCGCAGGATTTGTTTGAGTGGACGCTGTCGAAGGCGGCAACTCTCTAGCAGATTGTAGAACCTTAGAGGCAGCAGGGACATCTGTAAGATCACTATGATACCCCAGACGGTTGATCCTATGCCAGACTGAAGTTTTTCTCAAAAATAAACGCACATATCTAGGCGTGTAAGCTCATATGATCTTCTAGCTGGTTTGTGAAGACTTACAGGTGCTGAGCCTCATAATCTAATTTCCTCCATTGCTGAAAGACCTCCAATTCCTTTTCATCAAATAGTTGTCCTTCATCTTCTAACACCGTCTCCAATGCAAGATTAAATGCGTCATTATAGATACTACTCTTGCCCCTCGTCCACGTTCTCTGAACCAATCTTGATTTCAGATCATCAGGGAGATCCGCGCCTTCAGCACGCATGGCTTCATATTGCTCAATTGCCTCTTTGTCGGTATTTACTTGCGGTAGAGCACTTTCAAGTTCGGTGATCCTCGGAGGAACATTCTCCTCCAAATCCACATCATCGTCATCGCCATCATCGCCATCATCATCGGAATCAGATATCTTAGATCTCATCGGTCTCCTCACCGGACTATGATCCCTCGAAGTGACCGACAATCCATCTTCGTCATCCGAAGCGCACCGCGAGCTCAGCTCATCCCCATCAATACTTTCGGCCGTCTTCAATCGTTTTGCCGGCGGAAAGAACCTGTCCTTGATATTTAATGAGGTAGCCGATTTCTGAGCCCTCTGACCCAACATCACGTTAAGATTTGTAGGTTTTGAGTCTTTGAGAACCATTTTATTGCATCATTATATGGACGAATATCGAAATCATCGCCACTGCACAAATCCATTGTCATTATTTAGTTCATGTTTTGTCCTAAGCAGGCGCGTTCCACTAGTTTCCTATCTACGCGAACTCACATGAGCACGCGAGCTTCTGTATCTGGTTTCACAGCAGCAGATCCAGAGAGCTCCCAAACAATTATTTGCATAACACTTTGAAAATTGTACCATCTACACAATTCTGCATTCACAATCTTCATAAAACCTTACCTTCGCAATGCCACAATCCAATACACCTGATCCCGAAAATACCCCCAACAGTATCAGCGCTGCAGCACACGCATATCAACTCGCGATGCAGAGCCAACAGACTTCCACGCCCACCACGTCTTCATCGGCCACTTCTTCTGTTTTGCAAATGCCTGGCGCGACACGAGATGTGGTTATGGAGGATGCGCCGCATCATCGTCCAAATGTATGACATACTTCCTTTCCCCTCTTGTAAACTTTCCTCCTGCAAATTTATGATTCTCTCACCCTGCACATATCACTCAACCGCAAACCCCAGACTTACTTTCTTCTCTACTTTACAGTCCCCCGCCATCCTGCCCCCCGCACAACGTTCGCACAGTCCAATCCTCCCACCCTCCCACACGCAAACCCAGAACACAAACTCAAACGCCGCCAACTCGCCCATTCCCCCGCGGACTAGCACACCCAAACCGAACGGTACAAGCGTATCTAATTCCACTGCCAACGAGCAGTCAACTTCCCGCGCTACATCGCAGCATCCCGATCCTGGTCCTGCATTACCGAGTGAGGCGAGTGTGCACGGCGGTTCTGCGAGAAGTTATTTGAACGGAAAAGTGACAGGAGTTTTGTTGGAGGGGATGAAGGTGCTTGCTAGAGATCAGTGAGTCTTTTTCTACTTGCTATTCTTTGGCACGGGGATTGGGTCACTAGAATGATTTGCTCTTTTTGGGATTGAATAGGAATTGAGCGCTAGAGTACAGTGTTGCTAACTTTCTTCAACCATAGACCGAAAGACCCTTTACGAGTATTGGGAGAATATCTACTGGCAAAATCTAAGGAATTGGAAGGAAATGGTAGCTGATAGAGGATGCTAGATATTGAATATACCCCCGGGCATAAAAGTAATTTTTCCATATGCTTAGGCGCTAGGGAGTTCGTGTCTACGTCGTGATGGGATTGGATAATTTCAGCAGCATTTGAATAGCAGGATAAAGTAGTCTTGGAAGTGTGTTTCTTGATATTTCATTTGCTAGGCAGTATTCCTGCTACTAAGCTCTACAGCGTTTTTCGGCATGTAGTATAATCGTAATGCTAATAACTTTGTTGCACACCCCAACTCCAAATCCATTTTCTTCCATAAAAGAACATTTTTATGCGACCAAAGTGGAAGCGGTGGCGCTCTCGTATCTCCAGGTTGGTGGAAGAACACCAACGGTCTTGTAGTAACGGGAGAGACGGTGGATACGGGACTCGATGAGAATAAGACGGAACTTGGAGTCCTTATCCTTTCGGTTGCGTTCAAGATGCTTGCGGACGGCAACAGCCTTGAGTTGGTAAGTTAGTGAGAGGAGTCGTTAGCACATGAGATATTGGAGAACATACCTTCTTGATCAACATGTAAAGGTCCTCTGGGATTTCGGGAGCGAGGCCTATTTTGTCTCTCTGTCAGTCTATGACCAAGCAGAGGCAGTTGTAAATTTCAAATTGATACATCGTGGATGTACTATGATCCGACAATGCCAATTGTGAATATGTTCATTTAATGGGAGCCGTACCGTTGGACTTGAGAATTCTCAAGATCTTGTTACCTGTAATAACAGAAAAATTAGCTACGTATTCCACCAAAATCTAATAACAATGCTACGCAAATCGCACACAGCATTGAATAGAAATTCACATACCAGTGACAACCTTAACTTGGGCAACACCGTGGGAATCCCTCAAGACAACACCGATTTGGGAAGGAGTGGCACCCTTCTTGGCGAGTTTGCAGATTTGATCGACGACCTGCTCAGGAGTGGTCTTGAGCCATGCTGGAGGAGCGCGCGAGTATGGAATGGCGGAGGCAGAGATACCCTTTCCCTTGGAGTGAAGACGACCCATTTTTGCGGTTGGTTGTCGGCGACGAAGTTTGTCGTGTAAATTGAGATTGTCGAGAGGTGTTGGGAGGGAAATTCGAAAAGTTCGTCGTCGCGAAAATTGTCTGCGTGGGATTCTACCTCGTTTAGCGTAGGGTTGGACTAGAGTTTTTTGTCTAGCTCGATTTTGGTTAGACTGTTTTTGGTACGCTAGGAAATTTTTACCTTCTGAGCCTTCTCAACCTCCAATCGCGAACTTGCAGTTTTTTCCTACAACTACATTGTATGCGTGCGATTCAATGAGTTAACTCCGTGATGCTGCAACTGAGCAATATATAAATGTAAGCTCTCCTCTATTCTATATCCAGTTGACCAAGAAGATTCAATGATGATATCACAATTTTACATTTTTTCTGGTACCTCTTGATTTAGGACTTCCTGCGGGAAGGACAATGATCTTAACGGACTTCTGATTGATCTTCTTGGTCATCAATTACATCATGACAAGTCTCTTTTGCAAGCCATCAACTGACTTCAATTATAGATAGTTATACCTAGTTTAATTCCTCTCGGCCTGACTGATGAGCGATGTTGAAGAATACGTGATATCGTGAACCACTTTGAAAAGCGTTTTCGAAAAGACTTGGGCTTTCGGTGACAGGACAAGTTTCGAGAGTAGATGCCCCAGCAAGGACTGCCACAGGACTTAATTATGCATCACAGGTAGGTAGGTTCAGAGACAGATACCCTAGAGTAGAAAATTAAACAGCTATCACTTGAGAAATACACTTGGACTGCCAGAGACTGCATTCCTCCTTCGTGCTCAATCTTACGCTGTACTATCTCAAAACTACGCCCGTATCTCTAAAGCGTGGGAAACATCTAATACAAACACCGGTCGAGGTATCGCTCTAAATACGTAAGTCTCGTCAGCGCCAATCACAAGCATCTACCAGTGTAAACGGGAGACCTGAGAACCCAGTCATCGTGTAAACTGACACGGCTACTGAAGCAAATAAATTTTCTGTCAAATCCACCAAATCTGTACACTGCTGTGCTTATACGCGCCATAACCTGTCACTTCTCACTGCGGTCACCTTGCTGTTTTACTATGTCAAGCAATTAGTCATGAGAGAGTACGATTTTCATCAGGAATTTCTGTATAACATGAATCAGAACTCATTAGTATGTAGTCCTGCGACGGTTAGGAAACTTTGACTATTTGCTTTTACTGAATATGTTAAGACTCCTTTTGTACCAGTGAAAAAAGACCCGGTAATGCTAAAATTACAGAGAGATACCAATTTGAGACTGGCGGAGATGAGGAAGAGAGCTTGATTGCCTGCGATAGTGAGAGGGCCAAATAGTGTCCTGTATATGAGAAGCTTGGGCTTGGAATGGGCTAGGAGATTAGGATATGGGAAGTATGAAGTGCTGAGCCTGAGTGTCCTAAATCTTACGCGTATCTACCACGCGCTGACTTCGAAGTTCTCCTATAGACACATTAGTATTGGCCGCTAGAGTGGCGATAAGAAAGAAACATACCTCTGGGAAATATGTAGTCACTACAGTACGATCTGCAAACTTTCTCCCTGCAAGTGCACGAAGAGCCTTGCCTGCCGATTCTGGACCATCGAATTTCACGAAAATTTTACCCACACCACTGGATTGTCTGCTGCCACCAGTAGGTCTCGGAATCTTCATATCGAGCACTTTGCCATATTTCTCGCATTCCTCCTTTACGTCTTCGCAAATTTCTGTCCCTTATGTTAGTAATTATGAGAAACGCGACTAATGTTTTACTGACCTTCATATTCATCATTGTCAATGAGCTCTTCAGGCGTGACCATATTGAGGAGTTGCAACACTCTACCATTCTCAAGATCTGCTGAGGTGGTACCAGCAAGCATTGACATGGCATTGACACTCATTTCTAATCCGGAAGCCTGAGTGTTACCAATGCTTGCTCTCTGGGCCTTTAGGTGCTTATCACCAAGCTCCAAACCATTGAGTCCTTCAACGGCAATATCGGTCACTGCAGGATCGGTATACTCGCAGAAGGCAATTCCCTTTACTCGTGTTAGTAAATTGTATCTAACATTATTCTGTTGGACTTACTCGTGATTCTTCAGTGCTGTTGTCTTTAACCAGCACAAATGCTTTGAGCTCCCCAAATGACACTAGGAGCTCCGTGACTTGCTCATCGGTCAAGTACAGTGGGATGTTCGTAACACTGATCTTGTCCTGGGTGTCAGGGACAATGTTAGAAACCACACCTGGTTCTTGCGGCGTTTCGTCAGTAACGACAGGTACAATGTAGTCCTTTGGACGACGAATGGAAAGGCCTTGAGAGTCCACAGATCCGTTTCCTGTCACCATATGGTCATTGTCCTCCATCGTAATTCCGTCAAGCGCCAGTGCCACAGTTGCATCAGATGGCGTTTTAAATTCGAGTAGAGCAAAGGAGCCGTCTTTCGAAACCTGTGCTGAGATACAAGGGTCAGAACCTTCGACAACATTCAATCCATTGAGTTGAAGATTGAAGAACCCAACGATGGTCTCCTCGTTGGCATTTGGAGGAAGATTGTGAACAAGAAGACGCTTTGATTGTCTCGAGTTAGATGGCTTGAGGGCTGCATTGGTGACTGATCCGCTGGGTTGTGCCATGAAAGCCTGCAATTTGCTTGGATCCATTGGCTGCTGTCTTGGTGCTCCTGGAAGAGGGAACATTCCTGACAGTTTAGCTTGCTCTGCAGTGACATTCTCGTATCCCGGGGGCTTGATGTCCCATTGTGTCAGTCTGCGCTTGCGCTCCAAAATTGGAACAATATCTGTCAAATCTGGCGTAGGCTCCTTCTTCTTGGGCGGAGGACTGGCGCTCTTTTTCCTATCTGCGGCCCGCTGGGCTGCAAATCCGCCGTCGCCACGGTCACCTCGATCGCCGCCCCGTCTGTTATCTCCACCACGTCTATCACTGAATAAGTCTCTATCCCGCCGAGGTGGTCTGTCATCATCTCTTCTAGCATCACGCCTAGAATCTCGGTCTCTATCCCATGCACGCTCTCCCCCTCTTCGATCCCTGCCTGAATATCTCTCCTCGCGCTCTCGTTCTCTGTAATCACGGCTTGCTGAATAAGAATCTTCTCCGTCGCGACGAGAATTTCTTGATCCTCGATGTCCTGGTGATCGCGAACGTCTTCGATCTCTATCCCCACGGCGATCATCTCGAGACTGAAATTGTTAGTAGGGGCTAATTCTGCAGAGAGGTAAGGTATACGTACGTGATAATCTCTGGACGAGCCATGTCGGCTATCTGTTGATGCTCTTTTGTCAGTACTAGCTCCACTATCTTCTCTAGGTTTTGTCGATGAAGATGCCATGCCTCTAGATGAGTAGGTGTCGCCGTTCATATTGGCGTTCTGATACAACTATTTCCGGAAATTTGATATAACTTTGGATACGGTTGATAGGATTAAAGATAAAGGCGGTTTTTTTTTTGTAGAAGGCTGTCGCGAAGCTCAATTGAATTTCGCGCTAAATTTAAGCAGCTTGTACCTGGAAAGCAGCGCGCCAATTACAACTAACCTAACAACAACAACAATTGAAATACCGCAATGGGCAATGTGAGAGTATCCGAATGGCGGAAGCTTCCTGTAAGCTTGGCAGAGCTTTGTATAGATACCACTTTGCGCTGTGGACAGTCTTTCCGTTGGAAAAAAGCTGCAGATGAGGATATTTGGTACGCGACTCCCTTTGAAGGTCGATACGGAGGCTGATATCGAAGAGGTCTTGCGCACTCTCTGGCCGCATAGTTTCACTCAAACAAGATTCAACACATCTTCATTATCGAACAATATTTCCCGATTTCAAATTACCACTGTCCCCTCCACCGTCAACAAAGACCACAGAAATCGATGAAGAGGAAGAGACAGAATCGTTGCTGCGGCGTTACCTCAACCTATCGCCCAATTTGACTGAATTATATGAGCAGTGGTCTTCAGTAGATCCAAATTTCAAGAAAAGAGCACCTAAGTTCACGGGAGTGCGTATTCTGAAGCAAGATGCATGGGAGGCGCTGGTGGGATTTATCTGTAGCAGTAACAATAATATTATAAGGATATCTCAAATGGTAAGTTCTGAATCAGTTCGATGCACAGTGTACGTCTGACCGTCCTACAACAGGTCAATAACCTGTGTCTACATTATGGACCTCTGATCGGCCATGTTGGGGACCAACCTTTTCATGATTTCCCACCAGCGGAAGCGTTAACTGGCGCAGGGGTAGAAGCACACCTGCGTGCGCTCGGGTTTGGATATCGAGCGAAGTATATTGCTCAGACGGCATCAATAGTGGCAGACAAGCCTAAGGGGTGGCTCCAAAGCCTATGCAATCCGGAAACCTTCGATATACCGTATAAAGGTGAAATACCTCCTGGGGGGCGAGAAGGATACAGAAAAGCCCATGATGAACTCCTTGCACTTCAGGGTGTTGGTCCCAAAGTTGCTGACTGTGTTTGCTTGATGGGATTAGGGTGGGGAGAAGCTGTCCCCGTGGACACCCACGTCTGGCAGATCGCCCAAAGAGATTATAGATTTGGAAAAGGAAAACACAAAAGTCTCACCAAAGCCACGTATGACGCGATTGGCGACCATTTTAGAGCGTTGTGGGGAAAAGAAGCCGGATGGGCACACTCGGTCCTGTTCGCTGCTGACCTTAAAACATTTTCGGATAAGCTCGTTGCAAAGGTGGAAATTGATGTCGATGAGGTCAAAATTAAGCAGGAAAATGGTGATATTTGGGAGGAGAAAAAGGTTGTAGTGAAGAGAGAGTATGCGATGGATGACGTGAAGGTTGAGGATGAGCAGGAAGATATTAAGCCATCTGCCAGAAGTATAAGGGCGAAGAGGAGAAAACTGTAGGAAACTGTAACAAATCTGTAAATATACTCATATCCCATGGCCTCCGTCACCAACAACACTCTTTGTTCCTTGATGGCTCATCTACAACTGAGAGCACGAGCACTGTGGTGTGGTTTGCCTAGATGATCAACTATCCCATGACCCATGAAACAATCATTTTCCTTAGTGTGTATGTTCTTCATCCGAAGTATTTTCAAGTAGATGTCACTATCACGGAGAAGCTCCCTGGCTTTTCTGCAAAGAGCTTGGATCATAAAAAGACCCTTTAGCGAATGATGTTCCTCCCCCCCACACTCTTGCGATTTCTAGACTCCGCATCAACACGATGGGTTGGCTAGACTTCAACGCGAACTCCAAAAAGGAAAAAGAGAACAACAGATCGTCGGTTTCATGGGGTGACAATCTAAATGCGACGGATTGGTCGCACTATACGGATCCGAGAACGTTGGTTCCAACAATCCTCTTGACAACTACTATTCTAATTTCCTCGCGCTTATACCGTGCCTACCTGCGCCGCATCCCAGAGGCAGCGTATGTTCGCCCTGGATTCTTCAGGAAGCGCAGTTTGTTTGGTGTTGTTACTAGAGTGGGAGATGCAGATAACTTCCATTTATTTCATACACCAGGTGGTAGACTTGCGGGTTGGGGTTGGTTGCCGGGACGAAAGGTAATACCTGAGAAGAAAGATCTTAAGGGGAAGACGGTAAGACGTCTCCATATATATAACCTGCTCTCGTGTCATGAAGCTCATACGGATCCTCCGCAGATACATGTTCGACTCGCAGGAATCGACGCGCCGGAAGGAGCGCATTTCGGCAAATCAGCTCAACCCTTCTCGGCGGAAGCTCTAGCATGGCTCAAAAACTATATCCTCGATCGTCGGGTGCGCGCATATATATACAAGAGGGATCAGTACGATCGCATAGTAGCAACAGTCTACGTACGGCGGTTTCTTTTCCGGAAGGATGTTGGGTTGGAAATGCTCAAGGCAGGAATGGCGACTGTTTATGAGGCCAAAATGGGCGCCGAGTTTGGGGATTTCGAGGAAAAGTACCGAGCGATCGAGGAGCAGGCGAGGAGGAAGAAATTGGGGATGTGGTCGGGAAAAGCGAAAGATTATGAAAGTCCAAGAGACTATAAGAGTCGCATGGCTACTGCCAATCCGCCGAAATGAACAAAAAGCACGATACCCCATAGCTTTTCTTTTCTCCATGAAGATATAAATTAGACAGATTGTAATAGACCCTGTTTGGTGGCCAGGAAGTGGCATGTAAATCTCGATCTTGGGGAACTCTCCATACTTTTCTCTCAAGGTACCGGACATGTTCCATAGACTTCAATCTTGACGTATAAGGGCGTAGAAGGGATGGACTTGAATCATGACATGTTTCTTCATGCGTATCAATCTGTACCCTTTTTTTCCCGGGGGAGCACAGCCATTTTGCGCGGGCACCGGAAACACGACTGTCAAATGTAGTGTTTGAGATGGCAGTGCGAATACAGTACCTAGTTGCATTCCGAAAACAAGCCATGGCAACGCGGGTTGGGGAGAAATGGAGGACCGGCCGGTGCGAGTATTTACTTGTACAAAGTACAACAGAGAGCGAGGAATGGCGGCGGCGGCATGGTTGCTATGAGACGGGACGTTTTGCAGTTACTCAACTGTTACTATTCATAGCAGCCACATACGTACTCTCTGCAGTGCCAATGATTCATTTCCCACTGCGCAGCCGAAGATCAAGCACCCAATTCGTATTTGGGCACGAGCACGCGCACGACTTCTGGAGCTTCTGGAGCCTTTGGAGCTTTCGAGCTTTCACCAAATCTCTTCCCCATTGACAATCATTGACAATCCCATTGCCAATTTGGCACGCAGCACGGATATGCCCTGTTGTGCCTGGAAGCGTTTCACCGCCCAAAGGTTAAGTCCCCAGAAATCCCATCCAATCCAATCCAACCCAACCCAACCACCTCGCGGCCACCACTTTTCATACTTCTCACACCTTTTCCCTTCCCCTTTGGTGCGCGCTTCAACTCCCACCTTTCCCAAAACTCTCTCTCTCTCTCCTCTTTCCTCTGCCACTCTCCCACTCTCCCTCTCTCCCACTCTCCCACTGTCGCTGCGGAATCCACCCAAATCCATTTCCATACCTACCTTTGTCACTCTTTTTTACTCTCTTCCCTTTTTCACGCCAAACCAGCCCTCTTTTCCCATCTTCTTGTGTGGTGCATTTCATTGTTGATATCTGTGTCAATCTGTGTTGTTCTTTGCTGCCCGAGACTTGTACAGCAACCGGACCGGTACGTGTTACAACTTTACCACCCATTTCCCCCCTGTTCACCCGGTTGTGCATAAGCTGGTTGTCGAATCATCTTCAACTCTCGGATTCACAGAGTGGTGGTTGTCCAATACGAGGAAGAGGAAAGGGATCCAAGTGAGCAAATGAGGACAAGAGCAAGAGGGGGAATATCGGGAAATGCAAGAAGAGAAAGGAGAGATTTCTGCTTACACAAAACTAACATATTTTTCTTTTCATTAATTGAAGAACAACAGATTCAAAACCCTGCTGTCACCCCATCCAAACAACCCCTACACTCATTTTCCACATCCGTCCAGTCGATTTACTTGTTATTCACTTTCGTTTTCAACTTCCATACCCGTCCTGATCTAGATACACGCCGTTCTCCCGTTCTTCGTGTCATCCATCCAAAGCCATCTTCTCGCTCTTCAAACGGTCCAGAATTCCATCGGATTCGCAATCGGCCATTCATCATCAATTCAAACAACCCAATTTCGCTTGTGTCTCCTCTGAGCAGTAGCAAAACCATCCATCCCCCCTCGAACGGACCCAAACTCCACCAAAAGCCTCGACTAGGTAGACCAGCGTCCTGCATCCTGCATCCAGTATACGCCAAAACGGATCATAATATCTCAAGAAAATAATAACCTCATAGGCGCAACAAACAAAAAAAGACAAACCATTTCTTCCTTACATACAAATCTTCGACAAGACTTTCTTGGGATCTTATTTTCAGATTCAAAATATAGACTTACGAAAGTACCTCACCAAACCGTTTTAACAGGCTTCCGTTCCTGGTTCCTGAACACCCGAGGCCCACCGTTCAGCCCAGCGCAAGAAGAAGAAAAAAAATAACCGTCTATTCATTTATTAGTCCACCCTAGCAAATCTAGTCGGGTCCAATTGAGTCCAATCACCTTTCGGGACGTTGAGATTGCCATCATCTAGAGGATTGTCTCCTCCATTCAATTTGACCTTCGCCATCAACACGACATTCGTTATTTGTGGGATAAGTCTGAAAGAAAAAAAGGATACGACACCCAATAAAGTGAGCTAGAGGAGGTTTTAATCGTCGACAATTCGAAAGGCAATCGGGAACAACCAAATGGCATAGAGCCTGCGCGTCTGGTTAATGCAATTATTTGGGTTGTGAAGACGAAGCAATTGAGCTCGTCCCCCCCACGAACCCACCATACTGATTAATTATTTATTAATACTCTTCACAGAGGGTCAGCGATGAGGTTCTCTTCATTGCTGAGCCCCTTCGCCGGCGACTCACAATCTCTGTTAGGACTCTCCTTATTGTTGGCCTCCTTAACGCCTTCAACAACCGCGATTACCTTCAATCCAGTACCATCACCAAATCTCGATCTATCGCATCTTGGTCGCGTAGGACTTGCGGGGGACTTTAATGGAATATCGTTATATCAATTTGAAGGACAAAACGAAAATGGTTTCATCACAAATGGCAGTCAGTCTATCATGGCAAGATTTCCAAATGGAGGATTCGCGACATTGGCATCCGCCGACGCTGGAATCGCGGCAATGTGCCCATATTTCTTGTCAAATGGTACACTTGCAGGAGTTGTGATCGGTGGAAATTTCACGAGTTTAGGGGACATCGAATCACAGGGTGTCGCATTACTCAATCCAAATACTTCAGCAATTACCGCACTTCCAGGGTTATCCGGTCAGGTCTCTGCTCTTCTGTGTGATGAATCATCGAATACGGTTTATGTTGGAGGTAGCTTTAGGGGCGCGAACTCAACGAACGCGATCGCTTGGGTTGGAGACAGCTGGGTCAATCTCCCATTTGCTGGATTTAATGGTCCCGTATCATCAATCGCGAAGGCTTCGAATGGGCACATAATTTTCGGAGGGTCGTTCACTGGATTGGGTAACGCAACTGGACCTCGCGAACCAGATCAACAAATCATTAACATCTCTGGTGCTAACATCACGAGTGGCGCCTCAACTACAACTACCGGCTTCAGCGATCCGAGGAATATTGTATGCAAGACGAACGGTACTGACGGCACCGGAAATACCTGGTTACTCGCAGACAAATCTCCTGGATTCTGGAACGCTAGCTTTGGTTTTGGATTTACCCCCACAAAGCTGAGGTTATGGAATACACATCTAGATGGTAGAGGAACAAAGACTTTCAGATACACAGCTATGCCGATCAATGGTATAATGAACCTCACCTATATTAATCCCGACACAGGCGCCAATACTTCATGCTCTTCCGAGTGCCATCTAAGCAGCAACAGCAGTGTGAAGTATCAGGACTTCCACTTCGTCAACATGGTCGGTATGGATGCTTTCCGTATTGATATATCTGATTGGTATGGGAATGGTGGAGGTTTGGACGGCATCGAACTTTTCCAGGATGACATATTCGCCTATGCTATCAATGATTTCAATGAACCAACTTGCGCAGGACTCTCAGCTGCATCTACTGCAACCCAAAGCGGACCATGGGTTGTTACCCCATCTCGACAAAGCGTCGCGGATTATCTCACAGCAACCTTCGATAGTAGCACTGTTTCGTCAAGCTCGGGTTCTGTTGTGTTCTACCCAGATATAAGACAATCTGGTAATTACTCAGTGAACATGTATACGCCGGGATGTCTTCAAGACAATAGCTGCGACACTCGAGGCATGGTGGTTGTGAATGGCACAATGGCTAGTGGCACTATCAACGAATCTTTCAAAACTACACTCTATCAGACAAACAACTACGATAAATATGACCCAATCTACCGGGGTTACATCGAGGCCGGCAGTAGCTCGTTCCGTCCATCTGTTACGCTATCACCTGGGTCTGCTCTTACTGCTGGAAATTTCACCGTCGTCGCTCAGCGTGTTGGCTTCACTTTGATCGATTCGACTGGTGGTCTGAATGGCATATTCGAGTATGATCCTGAGCAAGCGGTCATCAATACTTCAGACTTCCAGAACTCTACGTTCGACCAAGCTGGTATGGATCTCAACACTGGAGCAGAAGTCAATGCGATTGTCACATCTGGCAGCACTACATTTGTGGGCGGGAACTTTTCAACCTCGACCTACAAGAACATTCTTTCTATATCTAGTTCCAGCACTGCTTCATTGGTCTCGGGAGGCTTGAACGGAGAGGTTTTCACCATGGTACTTCAAGATAAGACTTTATTCGTGGCCGGTAACTTCAGTAATACCAACACTGCTTCTACCACAGGTCTAAATAACGTTGCGGCCTATGACACCGAGAAGAATACCTGGAGCCCTCTGGGGGCTGGTGTTAATGGACGAGTCATGTCTGTCGTACCCCTCTCTCTAAACGTCACTGCAAACGTGCCTGAGACTGTCATCACACTAACAGGAGATTTCAATGAGCTCAATGCTTTCGGAAGCAACAGCTCGGTGTCAGTTGATGGGTTCGCTATCTGGGTCCCATCTCGAAGCAACTGGCTGCAGAACCTCAATGCCGCAACAATGTCCATTGATGGTCGACTGACTGCAGCAGTCGATGTTTCCGGCGAATACTTCTTTGCAGGTTCTCTATCATCCTCCCAGCTGGGTGCTAACGGCGTCGCTTCTCTTTCATCGAGCCTGGGACTCTTCCCTGTCAACATCCAGCCGGCTTCTCAATCGCAATCTTCCTCGAGCTTGTCCAAAAGAGATGGTTCTAGCACGCAAAATGTCACAGGCGTTGCTACCGGACTGTTTTATGAGAATGGCGGTCAAAACATCACTATTCTCGGTGGTCACTTCACAGCGACCGCATCTAACGGCATGGAAGTCAATAATCTCGTCTTCATCGATGGCGCAAATGGCAACACTGTTACTGGGCTTGGATCATCAATCTCAAATGACTCCAGCTTCCTTGCCTTGGCCGTAGAGAACAACATGTTGTATGCTGGTGGTTCTGTTACAGGCACTGTTAATGGAGCAAACGTCGATGGACTTATTTCATATAATCTTAAAACTTCATCGTTTGATACCCAGGCGCCGGCCTTGGGAGGAGATTCGGTCGTCGTCAACGATATCGCTGTAAGGACAAAGAATGGAGATGTCTACGTTGGCGGTAGCTTTACTCAAGCTGGTTCTTTAGACTGTCCTGGTGTCTGTCTATTTACAGCTTCTTCATCTCAATGGAACCGTCCAGGAACTAATCTTAATGGGACCGCAAATGCTATGCTCTGGTCTAGCGATTCTACTTTGATTGTAGGTGGCGCACTGACAGTCGATGGCGGAAATGTATCCTTAGCATCTTACGACGTCAAATCACAAACTTGGACTACCTTCAACGGAGCGAGCGCCATTCCTGGACCTGTTACTGCTCTTACCGCGGCCACTGGCGATATCTCGCAACTGTGGGTCGGTGGAACGGCAGCGAATGGTTCAGCTTTCCTCATGAAGTACGATGGTTCCTCATGGAACTCGGTCGGTGACGTTTTCGAGAGTGGCACAACTGTTCGCGGCCTCCAAGTGATGCCACTTTCTCAGAAGCATGAAAATTCTAATCTTGTTCCGAACGACCAAGCTTTGATGGTCACTGGTGCCATGGTCTTACCAAACTTTGGAAATGCCTCCGCTGTACTTTTCAACGGCACAAGCTTTCAGCCATTCGTACTTACTAGCACTGCTGCCAACACTGGAGGTAGTCTGTCGCAAATATTCTCTCAAGAGAATAACTTTTTCAAATCACCAGGTATGTAAACAGTTCTACTATTCACATGATCACCATCTAACGTATCTATAGGACATCATTTGGCAGTTGGCCTAGTTGTACTCATCGCGCTGGCTATTGCCCTCGCCTTAATATTCCTCCTTGTCGTCGCCGGCGTTCTGGCCGAACGTATTAGACGGAAACGCGAGGGCTATATGCCTGCTCCCACAAATAGCTACGACAGGAATAACGGAATGTCGAGAATTCCTCCGCAGCAACTTTTTAGCTCATTAGGTCATGGCCGGACGGGAGTAGAAAAAGCACCGATGATTTGAACGACAATATTACGACGGCGTAATGGGCAGGGACTTGGTTTGGTGGCGTTCTGGATAGGCTTATATGCCCTTTCACTTTTAAATTTCGTTGTCCATGTTTTTTCAGCATACCCCTTCACAAGTTTTTTCTTTTCTTTTTTTAACATATTCAGAGTAACGTCACTAATTGCTCCTGTGGAGCAACCCGCCTTTGCTTTACTTTGCTCCCTTAATTAAGGGCACAAGAGTGTGCTCGATTTAGCGGTTTTGCAAAAAGACTTTATCTTCTTCTTCACATTCAAGCAAGCTTAATGTTTACACCTACACCAACACAACGACAAAACTCGATCTATTTTTCTACCTTTCTCAACCTCTCAATATCTCTCTTTCTCTTTGTACAAAGACCCATGAATAAAAACAAAAAGTGTGTTCCTGCAGTCACCGTCACAAAGGCTGCGAGGTGGAATTGGTTTGGGATGGGATGGAATTATTTGATTTGGGTGGTTTTCAGTGGTGGTTGTTGCTTTGATCGGATAGTCCCTTGCCAATGAGCCTTGTGTATTTTTGTCAATTTGTTTTAGTAGCGATGATGGAATGGGAAGGAGAGGCGAGAGCGAGGGGCGAGAGCGAGGGGCGAGTAGAGA
The DNA here is from genome assembly GCA_026225955.1 of Clarireedia paspali. NCBI lineage: Eukaryota > Fungi > Ascomycota > Leotiomycetes > Helotiales > Rutstroemiaceae > Clarireedia > Clarireedia paspali. Next base: position 2,503 of record JANGZZ010000174.1, on the reverse strand, counting down.
TGGCGGGTATGTAGATTATGGGGTAGAGGGGATTGGGATGTAGATGGAATGGGAGAGGAGAGCGGGGGAAAAGGAAGAGGGAAAGAGATAGTAGTGAATGAATGGAAATACCTCTCAAATCTATCTGTGCGTCTCCAATTTCATACTCTGTGACGTGATTTATGTGGCGGTTGGAGGTACTGTGAACACTCTGCATGATCTATATTTGTTTCCTATTATATTTTAGTGGAGGAGATGTTCGGGCGGCCCTTGGTAACATTAGCTAGTAGGTAACCCACGACACTGGAATGTTTGCATATGAGATTATATTACGTGTTGTGGATCCCCAAGACAGACAGACAGACAGACCTCAGTAGCTGGCATTTACAGAAAAGCTCTGGTGTGTACGATTGCATACATGATTGTATTCCCAGCTAGTCAGTCATTCATTAGACTTGGTAATTAATGTCCTGGGTAGGGCGGGATGGGATGAGATGAGATAGGATTGGATAGGATTGGATAGGATAGGCGGGGATAAGCAGGAGAGAGTGGAGTTGGTAGGTTGTTGATGGATGATTTTTAGGAAGAGGGGATAGAGTTTTGAGAGTAGAGAAGAGGATAATGAGGGGAGATGGGGCGGAGGGTGGAGGGGAGAGGTTGATAATATAGTGAATACTAGAAAGAATAGTAGGCATTGAAATGGGCGGAATACAAATATAAGTTGAGGTTGGTTGTCTTGAATAGAGAACAGTATCGATTTTTTTTATTAAAAAATTTTTATCTTTAATTTTTATTTTATTTTAATGTACTTGAGAGGTTACCAGTGCTCGTGTAGTGGAGAATCCGGGGAAGAAATTATTTTTAGAGGACATTCTATACAGTGGAATAGCCTTCGACGCGAAGGAATGGTTTTCGAAGAGAACAAAAGGACTGTATGATTGAAGAAAAACAGGAAGTAGGTAATACGTGAGACGTGCTTCCTGAATAAAGAATTGGTTAGGAGAAGAGATTCGTAGTTGTATCCATCCTACAGCAAACCGCACGAGTACTTGATTGGAATCAGGAGGCGGGCTTTACACGATTAATGAACTGCCATGAATATGCAGGAGCAGAGTACAAACCACTTAGACGTAGATGAGATGGAAGGACAAGCAATGAAAAAGCCGAAGTGAGCTGCTGTGGTGCGAGATATAGAGTTATTGAGAAGCTCTCCAGCAGCCGGTAAGTAGATCGGATCATTTGTTTAGGTTGACCACCTTGGAATTCGGAAACAAGAGGCAGGACTGGCACGGTTTGGATATTCCGCTTAGATTTGAAGGGAACAGTGTATGAGTCTTCGAAAAACAGTTATTCGTGCAAGCTCTTGCGCGGGGCTTTATGAGTGTTGATCTATTTGGTTTTGAACTGCATAAGACTATGATTATCCGGAGAGGTCTTCGATGACTAGCAATATACGGATCGATCTCAAGACAAGTACACATGAATGTAAGAGATAATGCCATAACCACATTAAAGGTATTCTGACAGCTGGAGCTGCAACATTTCTTACCTAGAACGGTGTAAAACGATCAACTTTTTGTGCTTCGATATCGAAAACGTCTGTAGGAAACATATCCGAGAAGTTTGTCATTCGCACAGTGGGCTAGAGACTGATGTATATGAAGCCATAGTGCCCAAAGAGTTTCAATGATATAACAGACGTGAGATACTAACTGGCGATATAGCAGGTACCATCCAACGTTGAGTCTTTACACAGCCTATCCCAAGCCGCCAACATAGCTAGATGCGCTTCCTGTGCTCATACGACGCCATATCTCGATCCATCGATGGATTCCGAAGTGCAGGTGGGAGGATCCGCAACTAGCAGTGACTACCTGAGTAGTTGTAGTCAGGTATATGCAACACGACATATATTCTAGAAAGGGAGATTGTTGAATCGCTGAATTCAATGCATTGGATGAAGCAATCGTTGATTCGGGCAATGCACGAGGTGTCGTTTTTTAAGCCCATATTGTGACGGACTTCCATCAACAATCGAAGTAATTGACAGAACAGGATAGCAGTAGTCACTGCGAGCCATATATCATGCAACGTCCAAGTATCGATCTTGATGCTGCAACTGCACAGCTCATTTCCTTCCACTTTTGCTCTCAATTTCACCTCAACCACAATCATACCCATTACGTTGCACAACCCACCCTGTCCTTGAGAACTGAGAACTAGTACTAGCAGTGCAGCATTGTATAACAAACAACGCAAATTCACCCCCTAATATCCATCCATCCATCCATCAAGTCAAGTCTCCCCTTTCTCCTAGAAAGGAGCACTTTATCGAATCATGAAAGCACACAGCGGCCCGCTCAATCCCATCCACCTCTACCTTTCTCGTCTCCCTCCTGTCTGGCTTGCATAACTTTGACAACCCACTATAGACAACCCACTATAGACAACCCATCATAGACAACCTACCATAGACAACCCATCATAGACAACCCATCATAGACAACCCATCATAGACAACCCA